>JAOPJM010485275.1:0-10918 GCA_027124095.1 Muusoctopus leioderma | reverse complement strand
GCTATCTTTAAGATAGTGTGTTCATGAAACACATCTAGCATGAACACTATCTCTAAGATAGTGTGTCCCTGCTAGTATGTATATATATATATATATATATATATATATATATAAATATGTCTTGTGTTGGGAGTGTGTGTGGATGGATGGATGGATGGACAGGTGGTGTGACTAAGGTCAGAACAACTTACCTGCTGGATATGAGTACCGATAGAGACAAATCTGAGTAGTCATAGCCAGTTTTCCGTTGCAAGCTGTATGCCAGGTATGGGAATAGCTTTTCAAATCTGTTCGGACGCCTGAAGAACAAGTAAAGGTAAAGAATATGTGAGAGAGAGAGAGAGAGAGAGAGAGATGGTGGAAATCAGAATTATTTGGACAGGTAATATATATCTGTTAAGTTTGACAACAACATTTAGAATATGAATGACATTGTGCGTACGGGTCAGTTGGTCTGAAGAAGTGGGCGAAAGCTGGTACAAAAGGGCGTTGGATCTGTTGTGGTTGTCGTAGAGACAGACGAGCACGCGGCTGATCTTGCTTCGAAAAAGAATCGAATTAATATTCCCGAACCTCAACTTGGAGAGTGCCCCTCCGCCAGTGGGTACTGTGGCAGTGGGTACGTGGCAGTGGGTACTGTGGAAGTGTGTACGCGGCAGTGGGTACGCGGCAGTGGGTACTGTGGCAGTGGGTACTGTGGCATTGGGTACGTGGCAGTGGGTATTGTGGCAGTGGGTACGCGGCAGTGGGTACGTGGCAGTGGGTACGTGGAAGTGGGCACTGCGGCAGTGGGTACGCGGCAGTGGGTACTGTGGCAGTGGGTACGCGGCAGTGGGTACTGCGGCAGTGGGTACGTGGCAGTGGGTACTGCGACAGTGAGTACGTGGCAGTGGATACTGTGGCACGCACAGCTTGTTTTACACACATTGTCACCGAAGCCGGTGGTCGGGCAGAGCAGCAGCAGTAACACTCTTCTCTCAGTAGAAAGTTAAATAACTGAACGTTCACACTGACACAAGATCAACATTTACCAAATAAAGGATATATATTCAAATGAGCCGCCCTCTCCTGTATATTACTGGTATTTATTCATTTTATATTGCGCGAAATGAAGGTGCGTGACCTAGTGGTTAGGGTGTTGGACACACAATTGTAAGGTCGTGGGTTCGATTCCCGGATGGGCAGCACATTGTGTCCTTGAGCAAGGCACTTTATTTCACGTTGCTCCAGTCCACTCAGCTGGAAATGAGTGGTCACTGGAAAATACAGTGATGCTTCTGTCAGGAGTTGCAACCAACAGGTAGTATTCAGCAACGGAAAAACCAATGGAAACATAGCTTCCTTGGTTTGATTAGGAAGATCCGGTAAGATCTTCCAACTGATTTAAAAAAAGGAATATATAATGACTTCTTGCAGTGTGTGTGTGTGTGTGTAATAAGGGTTGGATGAAGACAGAGGATAAACTTACATTGTCACATAGTTTTCTGAATTCTGTTTTTCTGTTGTAGTTGATACAGAAGAGGAAAGCTGGAAAGAAAATTTCAAACAAAATATAATCGAAATATATTGTTTATTACCACTGTTTAACAACACACACGCATCATATCTTATACATGGCATGTTTTGGGGGGGCTAAAGAGAATTCTTAGCAGTTATCAAACTAATACACAAATTAGCCAACCAACCCACATTATTCATGTACTCTCAGCATAACAGCAGCTATAACCTGTGGTCACTTTGATACCTATACTGTGTTGCTGAGAACTTGGGGTATATTTCTAAGATTCCTTCCACAGCAAAGTTATACATGTTTTAAACATATAAAGATAGTTTGGTATATTGAATTTATACAAATATACATGTGTGAAAGAGGCTGACTAAGAGACAGCATTGGACTATTAGCTCATGTGATGAGGGTTCAAATATGCTGGAGGTGTATCATATTTCCAAGGCACAAATAACACTGAGCTTTATGTCCCACAGTTCACCCAACAGTGCAGCTAGAGTAACAATTATAAGATGTTCTGAGAATGTTCTTCAGCTTCATGTCCACCTGATGAAATAACAATCTACAGGAGTGTATACTTCCATAAAAATATCCTGTACATATTTTTTTTCAGTCTTATCATCTGGAGTCTATCCATGGTTAACACACATGCTATTTTCCATATTTTTAGTAGACGATGGGTGTGACGGTATTCACAAGTTTCAAATCACTAATTCTGTGATCTGGTTTTATTCACCAAAACAACCAGAGCACTGTCGTCGTCATTGTTTTTACGTCCGTGTTTCCATGCTAGCATGGGTTGGACGGGGGAGATTTCTTGAGACAGCATTTTACGGTCGGATGCCCTTCCTGTCACCAACCATACTGATTCAGTATGTGGATCACAACACTGAATCACTGAACGACCGGGCATCTGGTTATTAGGGACATAAACAAATGTCACCGGTCTCAGCGATAAACATAACAAGTTCATTAATTGGCCTGCAGTACAGCTAACAAAAGTCCGCCTATGGACCCCAGGCCATGACGTTTGTTTAGGTAGTTGACCAAGCATTCACTTGATTAATTAGAAGAAACTTACCCTGTTGTGCAATGTTATGGTAGAGTCTTTCAACACGAGAATTGTTCCTCAGAAGATCCAGACATTGACGGTAAGACTCCCACAAAAACTTGACCCATGGTGTCAGAATAGCACGGTCTGTTCGATCTTGGGTGTCTTCACCACTCACAGCTTTCATTAACAAGCTTTGAAAGAAAATTTACAATATGTCAATACACACATTACAATAACAATATATATATATATATATCATCATCATATATATATATATATAAACTGTTTTACATCCATTTTTTTCCATGCTTGCATGGGTGGGAGGGATTGTCTTACAGCAATCTTTACCGCAGCTTGAAACCTTCCCCAATGCTAACTAACCACTCCAGGTAAATAATGGAACAAGCATTTTATCAGTCAAGCAATACAATGGCTATAATAGTAATTGAACTTATGACAATGTGATCAACAGTACAGAACCGTAACCTCACAGCTACTGAACCCCCCCCCCTCCTTTCACACACAGAATTGAGAATGTAAATACTAATATATTGTTAAAATAAAATATGATGATACCTCCCCCCTACAACAGTAATGGAACCTTATGTCTTTTAACAACTACATGAATAAAAAGTCACCAAGATGAGAATAAAAAAATGTATTCTTAGTATGCTAGTTTTTAATAATACAGTCAGTTACTTTTCTAGATTGTTTTGGGAGTGAAATTATGAATTTTGGGACAAAATACTAGTTTAAAAAATATTGTACGTATCAGATAATTTGAAATTTGATATGCTATTGGAAATGATTACTACTCATTGTTATTACTTGGTAATTATTTCAATTTATGCAAGACGTGGGCCGCCGACTCGTCTGGGAGTGGTGACTCCAATGAGAAATCGATGCGGGCCGAAATCACCCGTCCAACCCATGCCAGCATGGAAAACGGACGTAAAACGATGATGATGATGATGATGATAAAGATTTATTTCATGAATCTATGCATGTATTTCAGAGCTGTATAAGACTTTCAGCGGTTCTGTATCTCCATTTGGCTGTCTATAACGGATATATATGAGCCACCCCAATAGGAAGCTTCACTTCTCTTCGTTGAGTGTTAGACAGTCAACTCGGGCATGGTTATTTCGTGGAGGGTCGAATTACCCCATGAGGTACCTGCATGGGTTCTTTAAATATATATATATGTGTGTATGTGGCAGAGAATACCATTTTATTGGTATATGAGGGAGATTTATTGAGGTTTAATGACTTGCAGAATGTGGTGTCATTTGTTGTTTTTTTTTTGGGGAGGGGGGGGTTAGTCTGAGGAGAAGAGGAAGTACCTATGGCCTTCTAAGAACCTTTTTCCTAATCTGAAGGACCAGGATAAATGGTGGGGTGGGGGTTGGGGTGCAAGTGAATATATAGGGCAGAGATGGAGTTTCAGAGAGATGTACATTGCTCTATCCTTCTGTTCATCCCCAAAGTATTTAGTATACGGTGTATAGTATAGATATGGTGTATAGAAGTTGAGATACTGTGGATATGATGATGATGAGAGGGAATTAATTAGTAGGGGGAAGTACAGTTTTAGGTAAGAAAGTTTAGACACAGTGTTTAGTACAGGATATGGAAGATGAGGGAGTTAAGATAGTTTTTCTTTTTTATCGCTTAGTCAGGAAGGAAATCAGTATCCATCGCCCTTTTTCAGGGTCTTTGAAACCTGGTGGGAGGGAGGGGGTAGGGAGTATCCTTAGACTGGAGACCTGGTCCGAATGCTTGCAACAGAGTGGACTCCACTAAAGACACCCAAGGGTAGCCAGGTGGTGGTGTTAAACTTGGCGATGGATTAAGTCTACCACCCAAGTAGGCCACGGCAGGATTTGAACTCAGAACGCAAAGAGCCGGAACAAATACTGCAAGGCGTCCCATCTGACACTCTAACAATTCCGCCAGTCCACCCTCCTAGACTGGTACTTTATTTATCTACCCTCGAAAGGACGAAAGGTAAAGTTGACCTCGGTGGGATTTGAACTCGGAGCACAGTGAGCCGGAATGAATACTGCAAGGCATCCTAACAATTCCGCCAGTCCACCCTCCTAGACTGGTACTTTATTTATCTACCCCCGAAAGGACGAAAGGTAAAGTTGACCTCGGTGGGATTTGAACTCGGAGCACAGTGGACCTCGGTGGGATTTGAACTCGGAGCACAGTGAACCGGAATGAATACTGCAAGGCATACCGTCCGACACTTTACCACCACCAATTCTCAGTTGGGCTGAGGAAAGGTGTATTGAGTAGGTTTAGATTCAGAATGGTGTAGTCATTGTATTTGCAGTAATATAAGAGGCAGTGTGTGTGTGTGTGTGTGAGAGAGAGAGAGAGCAAAATTTGATGACTACACAGTGGCCTGGTAGTAGTTAAGTATTACTGTTTATATAGTTACAGTATTATGTCATTTAACCATTTAAACCCCGTTGCTTTACATTGGTAACAAATACATCAGCCAACTTAACAGAAAAGTATCATGTGACTTTTTTAAAAAAAAATTTTTTTAAGAAAGGCTTTTTCATCTATAACAGTCTTATACTTCCAATACCAATAAAAGAAATAACATAATCAGCTAATTTAGTAATGTGCCAAGGTCAAACAGAGATTGATAGTGTGAGGAGAGTTACTTCTTAAAGAATGGCATGTGTGTGTGTGTGTGTGTGTGTGTGTGTGTGTGTGTGTGTGTGTGTGTGTGTGTATGGTATCTAGAATAGTCTGTATGTTTTCTGTCTGAATGGTTTGAACAATTAGGTTTCAGTTTCTCAAATTTGTTTAAAACGATAAAGAAAACAAACTAGAATTGATATAATTTTTAGGTCTGTGAAAGCAAACAGCCATGGAGTAGGCAGAAAGTCTTTGGTGAATTAAATCTACTATCTGATTTCAATTCCCAATTGAAGCCTCTTCACTCTTTCACTTGCGTCCTTGGGAATGGCTTGAACATTGCAGCACCCTCGTTTATTCTCCTCTATAAAAAATCTCTGACTGAATAGTGGCACCCCGCTCTCTAGTTAGAAGCAAACATCAGGTCCTGTGTTTTTGTCTCGAAGCAGCAAAACCCAATCATGGGTAACATAGCTACCTAGTCATGTTGATAACAACCAATAACAAAAGTCTTACAACAACAACAACAAGAGAGCTTCAACATAGTTGATAGACTTGCTCAATGTAGCAGCTTAATCTCTTTCAACAAACTCCCCCTACCATATTTCAAATGCAAACTAAATGTTGTTTATTTATTTTTTTTAAAGTCCTAACTCTTAGGACAACATACTCCACATTAACCCATTCATTACCATATATCTAATGAAATACACTGCATATGATTTTCAATTAATTTTGAAAATAATCAAAAATTTGGAGGCATTTAGTAAAATGAATAACTTTCTTGTTATTAAGTTGGTGTTTGGAACATAACTGAACAAAAAGTTCTTATATAAAATTATAATGGAAGGTTTAAATTTAAATATGAACACTTTAAAACAAATGATTTTTAATTATAGAACCAGGGGCGGTTTCAAGCAGGTTGGTATCAAAAGGGTTAAAGAAGAAATGAAAATGTCACTAGCAGACATTGATGAAAAAGCTGCTCTATGTTTGCACTCAGTCTACTTAATATAGCAACTAATCTCTTTCTCAACATACTTCTTAGCTTATTAAACAATGTGAACCATTTAAAGTGTGTTCTAATAACTAAATTTTAATTTTAAAACTGGATGCTACCATAAGATGTGATGTATGTAGCCAGAAATTCTGGTTAACTACTTTGTTTAATTGGCCACTTTCATGCCACAGCTCTGCTAGAGCAGAACTAACTGTGGTCACCCAACAACATCAGCTAGACATGACCATGGCTACTCTCAAAGTCACCATTAGTTATAGCAGTAAATGAAAGTATCAAGAAAATATTTGGGGTTCTTTTTCAGACAAACCAAATTTTACACAAGTTGAACAGAAAAGCTAGGGAAGACGAACATGAAGAGGATGAAAAAAGATTGAAATGCGTAACATTTTAGCTATGCTTATTTCAGTGTGAAGTTGAAATTTAGGGGACAGGACAGTCAATTAAGTCAACCCCATAATTTGGCTGATGACAATTTTATTAATCCAGGAAGGATGAAAAGCAAAGTTGACCCCTGAAAGGACTTGAACTCAGAATATGAAGGGATGTAACTAAAGACAACAAAGCATTATATCTGGTACTGTACAGTTTCTACCATCCACCATCCTAGATAACATAAATATTAAGAAGAAGAATCATATGCAGGTGCAGACATTATTAAAAATGATGGAATTCATTAAAATGGAATCATCTTCAAAAAAGGAAACCCTTAAGTTATTTTCCCAACAAAATGACAATGACTACAACAATAAAAGTTACTAATTACATACATAATCACACACAATCTCAAGCACATACACACATGCTCAAACACATGTACAACTACCAACAGTGTACATGCACACACACACACACACACATTCACAGACAGGCACATACAGAAAAAATATACAAATTGGTTAAATTTGAATTAATAAGATTATGGACTTTCCATCCTCTTCCTCTTCCTCTTTTCCCTTCTTTCTCAACTACTATTATATCCTCATTAAACAATATTAGATCATGTGACCAAAACTGGATCATATTACACTAGTATTACCACCAGCATAATTATCAACTTCTATCAGAATTGTGGAAATCATAACCAAGAATTCAACAACCACACATCAACAATAAAATCAATAAAACTCCCTATCATATATCTTATAAAATAGCCAAGATTGTATTCCAACGACTAAACTTCTTCTTCAGAGCCAAAATGCTCTTCAGCTCTAAACAGTTATTCACCCTCTACAAGTCACAAAAGTAAGCAACATTAGAGTATCACTCACATATTTGGGATAGGGCAACTTTTTTTATTTTATTTTATTGGTTAATCAGGAGAGAAGGCAGTACCCATCACCCTTTTTTCAGGGCCACCGAGACTGGGGAGGAAGGTATCCTCAGACAAGAGACCTGACCCGAATGCTTGCAACAGAGGAGACTCCACTAAAAGCACCCAAGAGACCTGACCCGAATGCTTGCAACAGAGGAGACTCTGCTAAAAGCACCCAAGAGCCAGGTCCTGGGGTTACACCAGGTAATGGATTAAGTCAACCATCCAAGTAGACGGTGGGATTTGAACTCAGAATGCAAAGAGCCAGAACAAATACCGCATGGCATCCTGTTTGATGCTTTAATGATTGTACCAGTCCACCACTCTAGACTTTATTTATCTACCCCGAAAGGATGAAAGGCAAAGTTGATCTCAGCAGGATTAGAACTCAGAGTGCAGTGAGCCAAAATGAATACTGACGCACTAACAACACTGCCAATTTGCCGCAACTGCTACATATAAGCATTCTAAACTACATCAAATGAAGGGCATCTGGCAAATTGGCAAATATTCACACGTTAGCATGCCTCAAACATCACCTCACAAATGTACTGTATCCTCTCACTGTTTCTACAGCTGATACTACAACAGTTCAGGCTCCTGTAAATTAAGAAGCTGTGTATCACCTCCATCTAAACCAACACAATGCATTTCTGTGGTCGTTCTAGCTGCTAGAAACAGTAGCGATTTTCCCCTCAAATCATCTTAAAAATGGAAGGACACATTGGACAATGTAATCCCTGATATAACGAATGATGTAATGGTCATGGCTGGAACACTTTTGATCATAGGTCTATTTGATCAGGGCTGACCTGGGGTTAAACAACAATCAGTGCACTTAACAGTATGTGTCCCATCATCCCTACTGCATCTCTCACTCAAGGCCATACTAAACATTTAGCTGAATCTCTGCCCAATCCTCAAAACAGCAACTCTCATGTACCCCACTCCTTGCCCATGTCTTCCTTACAGATACTGCCCATCAGAAGTTCAAAGTGAATATCAACCATATCTCCAGTGTGGAAGGGCCCACAAGGGCTATAGACACTTCCCCTCTTCCTTCAACAAAATAACGAAGAATTGAAAAAAATACCACCACATGAAATCCCAAATACTTTCACCAACGACACTAACATCACAACCACCACGACCACCCCCTCTGAACAATAATACAGATAACATATCATGAGTAGAGAAATATAACACTTCATATAACAGTCACGCTAGTAGATGGAACAGACACATTAACATGGTATGTAGTAGTTGCTGTTGCTGTTTTTTAGCCCCAGATCAGCCTTGATCAATCGGACCTATAATCAAAGGTGTTCCAGTCATGCCCAGCCAGTCTTTCTAGAGGGCATTGCATATCTAGAACTATATTATCCAATGTGTTCCTCTTTTTTTAAGATGGGAGGGTAGGGTGTTGTAATTTGAGGGAAATTTGACTGGTATTTGTAGCAGGTTGAGCAACTATGTAGAGGCTTCCTCATTGGCTTGACATGGGGTATAGTCACACCTGAAGGAGGAACAGGCACATCCATATAATATACTGTCACATCTGTGACTAGAACAGACGTATCAATAGGAGTATACTGTTATAGAAGAAGGTGGGAGAGACATCAATATAATATAGTCACATCAATGGTATATCACATCAATATAATATACCGTCATATTACTGGCATACTACATCAGTAGTATACAGTCACATCAATGGTATACCACATCAATATAATATAGTCACATCAATGGTATACCACATCAGTGGTATACAGTCACATTAATGGTATACCACTGATGTGGTATACCACATCAATGTTATACCACATCAGTAGTATACCACATCAATGATATACATCAGTAGTATACAGTCACATCAATGGTATACTGCATCAATATAATATACAGTCACATCAATGGTATACCACATCAATATAATATACAGTCACATCAATGGTATACCATATCAGTAGAATACAATCACATTAATGGTATACCACTGATGTGGTATACCACATCAGTGGTATATAGCCACATCAGTGGGAAGAAAGAATACTGTCAAATCTGGGGATGGAAAAATGACATCAACATAGTATAACATCCCCACAAGTGGACAGAACAGTCATATCAATATGGTATACAGTCATACAAACAGATGGAATAGACACATCTGTATCATTTAGTCACAACAGCAGATGGAGCAGGAACATCAATATGGTATACAGTCACACCAGTAGACAGAATGGACACAATAACATGGTACACAATCACATCAATAGGGGCAGACCAGAATACAGAGAGAGGAGGGAGAAGATATGTGTACCTCTCTTTGTGTGTGTGCGTGCGTGAGTGTGTGTGTGAAGAATTTAACAGAATAACATGAAAATCCTGATAGATACTGATGCATTTAACAGCAACATTACAACAAGTGGAGCTGTTCATTAACAAATATAGACCATCTCTCTTTATCTCTGTCATCATAATTATGATAATCATCATCAAATCACAGCTGGTTCAAAGCCTGTTACCAGTGTTGCGACTTAACTGCCACTCGTTTATTTCTCCTTGCCTGGAAATAAGTACCATGACTAGGTACAACTCACTACTGTATGGAAATGGAACTCAGTATCATTAATGAATGCTTTGTATGCTTGCAAAACTGAGTTCAAATCCTCCCTCTGGACTCGGTCTACAATAGAAGCTAACACCCCACAACCTGCTTTAGTCATTTGTATCACTTCTGCAATAATGTAAAATGAATTCAATATAAATGAATCAGCATCATCATCAAACATTGAGACCACAAGCCACAATACTAATAACCAAGAATTTAAGCATTCTTTAATCATTTCCAATTAATTGTTGTTGTTGTTTATTTCCAGGTCAGCCCTGATCCAACAAACCTGTGATCAAAGGTGTTCTAACCATGACCAAGCAGTCTTTTATTCAGATGCAGTGTATTTAAGACTACATTATCCAATATGTTTTTCTCTTTTTAAGATAGCAAGGTGCAATTTGAAGGAGATTCTGCCACTATTCCTAGTAGGTTGAGCAACCACATAGACGGACATCCTCTTATTAGCTCATTTCTAATTAATTGTTTCCAGATGGTTACACCAGACATAACTATTAATCAAACACTTAGTTAGGAGTTAGTTAACAACATACTATTTAATGGGGTAACCAACATTAACAAAGCTTTTGAATAGTAAAACACAACATACAATAAAATATACACACATATACATACATTCACACACACACATATATACATATGTAGTGATTTATGCGACTCGCTAAATCAAAACACCACAAACACGTTTTTCCTGCCATCAAGCAAGATACGGCAGTAGCAGAAAAACACTGGTC
>JAOPJM010485167.1:0-10919 GCA_027124095.1 Muusoctopus leioderma | reverse complement strand
AAAGAAAACGTTTGATACGTAAAAAAGATAGATATCTTTTATTGAAGTTTTATTCAGATACAAGGTTTAACATCTATGGGAGGAGGGTTGAGGAAGTTTTTGGAAGTTTATGGCTTTCGCAGAAGCAATAACTGTGTAAGTGATACGAAATAGTTGCAATCGGGAATCGAACTCTCTTTGCCTTGAGCTTTTAGTCGACAGCCCTATCCAAATCTCACATATTCCTCCCTCCCCCCCCCACCGCACATATACACGCAATGAAACACACACATATGCATATAAACATGCACACACATAAACAAACATGCATACATATAGAGATATTTGAGATATCCACAAGGTCTCGCATTTTGTCGGAGGGGCTTAGTTGATTATGATCGACAACCACCAGTTCTTGACTGGTTCTTAAATTATCGACACCGGAATGATGAAAGGCAAAGTTGACCTTGGCGGCATTCGAAATCAGAATGTAAAGATGCGTAACTAGATATCACATGAAATTTTATCCTACGCTCTACCAATTCTGCCAATACCACCCTGCATACAAACATTCTTTAAACAAGCAATTGTTAGTGTAATTATTTATTGTAGCAGAATCGATAGAGGGCCGGACAAAAACCTTTCGTTGTATGTAGTTACGTCTCTATAAGTTTTGTCTCTACAAGTTTTGAGTTGAAATACCCTTCCCTCATATTTTTGGCATTGATATAATTGTTTCTAACATAGGCACAAGGCCAACAACCCCAGTACTTGGAGTTGATATAATAAAAACTGATATAATACTGAAGTCAATTAAATCGATTATTCCCTACCAGCAAATGTGTCACCTTGTATCTGTGTTACAAATCAATATATTTGTTAATTTACATGTGAGATATTCATCATAACTGTTTCTAACATAAGCACAAGGCCAACAATTCCAGTACTTGACTGGTACTTTATTTTATCAACCCCGGAAGGATGAAAGGCAAAGTTGACCTCGGTGAGATTTGAACTCAGAACATAAAGGGCCTGATTTCTAAGATTGACACAAGGCCACAAATTTTGGTTGCGGGGTACAGCTGATTAAAAAGAACCCAGAACTTGTCTGGTACTTTATTTTATTGACCCCTGAAAAGTGAAAAGCAAAATTGATCTCGGCAAGGTTTGAACCCAGAATTGTAAAAGGACTCGACCAAATACTGCAAAGTATTTTGTTTGACACTCTACCGATTCTGCCAATACACCACCCTGCATCAATAATAGTTTCTAACATAGGCACAGGGCCAGCAACGCCAGTACTTGACTGGTACTTTATTGACCCCGGAAGGATGAAAGGCACAGTTGATCTCAGCGGGATTTGAACTCTGTTTCTAACATAGGCATAAGGCCAGAAATTTTGGGGAGTGGTTAATTGGTTATATTGACCCTGGTTATATTGGGGAGTGGTTATATTGACCCTGGTACTTGACTGGTATTTTGTTTATCGACCCTGAAGGGATGAAACGCAAAGTAGATCTCAGCAGGATTTTAACTCAGAACGTAAATGGTGGTAGAAAATACTGCAAGGCACTTTGTTCTACGCGCTAATGATTCTACCAATTCACCACCCCACATCAATAATAATAATAATGGTTTCTAAATTTGGCAGGAGGGGAACAGTCCATTAAATCGACCCCAGTATTTGGCTGATAATTTATTTTATCGACCCCGGAAGGATGAGAGGCAAAGTTGACCTCAGCAGGATTTGAACTCAGAGCACAGTGAGCCAGAATGAATACTGCAGGGTATTCTATCCAACATGTTAACGACTCTGCCCCGCATCAATAATAATAATATTACACATTTACACTCTCAGGTCACGTTTTCCCTCAACAAACGAAGACTATGTGGAGTAGAGAGGACTCCTTAGCCTGCCAGAAGCAAGGCACCCTCTCTAATGTTGGTGCCACGATAAAATACACCCAGTGCACTCTGTAAAGTGCTTTGGCAATCGAGCAGAGACAAGATAGGGTGGAGAGGACTCTTTAGACAACCTTTCTAGTGTTGGTGTCACAATAAAATGCACCCAGTGGTTGGTGATAGGAAGGGCATCGAGCCGTAGAAACCAAGCCAAATGAAACATACGAGAGAGGCGTGGTCCCCTGACCTGTCTAGGAGAGTGGTGACTCCAATTAGAATCATTGCTGGCCGAAATCACCCATCCAACCCATGCCAGCATGGAAAACAGACGTAAAACGATGATGATGATGTTCCAGAAAATAGCAATACTAGGATCTCTAAATATTGTTAAGGCATTCTCCTATAGCATGTGTTCTGGGATGTACCTTATTGTTATTGATGTAAGAACGAAAAGTCTCGGTGTGTTTCTGAAACAATTACTATCAAAGATAAAAATAAAGATAACAACAACAACAACAGCAACAACATTAGAGCAAAAATAATGTCTATATGTAATAGTTATCCTTGTGGAATGATGGTAGTGAGTTCTCAGCAAGCCAAAACTGTTTGTAAATTGGTGTAGTTTCTTTATATATGCCACTAATATTCTATGGAAAAGTATGAATGTTGCACTTCACTTTACTACTTCCTCTGTAGTGAACAAAGCTAATCATTGAATAATGGGTACATATATGTAATTATATAACAACAAAGACTAAACAACTGGCTCTATTTACCACACTTTAGTGAGATAAATTGATTGATTTATTGATTGATTGAGATTGATATATTGCCGTCATTGCTTCAGTTATCATGATCGCTTCCTGCAATTTATCCAATAAAATACTACCAGTCAATAGCATGCTGTGAATCTTGAACCAGAATATTCTGTTTCGACATTATTTCAACTAAACTTGAAGATTATTTCATAATAAACTAAACTTGAAGATGATGTGTTTTATAAACTAAATCCCAAACATTCATAAATAGGGCAGGAAATATGTTAAATATTGAGTAAAATGATTTGCCAGAGTAAACTTTATATAAATAAGAAACATAATTTCATTGTAAGTTTAACCCTTTTGATACCAACCTGCCTGAAACTGCCTGTGTTTCTATGATAAAAAAAACTATTTATTTTCAAGTGTTCATATTTAAATTTAAACCATCAATTATAATTTTATTTAAGAAGTTTTTGATATGTTATATTCCAAACACCAACTTAATAACAAGAAAGTTATTTCATCATCATCATCATTGTTTTACGTCCGTGTTTCCATGCTGGCATGGGTTAAATTCATCCAAGTTCTTGATTATTCTCAAAATGAATTGAAAATCATAGACAATGTATTTCTTTAGAAATGTGGTAACGAAAGGGTTAAGAAATATTCTCTAGGTAGGTTAAATGTTGCTGTCTAACCATTTAACTTTGGTAATGGTGCAGACCAGTAGCATGTCACAAAAAAAAAAGAAAATTGCTATTTTAGTTGTTGTTTAGTCCCAGGGCAGCCGTCCCTAATGGAGCACCTCCTGTTTAGTCCCAGGGCAGCCATCCCTGATGGAGCACCTCCTGAACTCATGGGGGGGGGGGGTCCAGGGAAACGATAAGCACTGACAACTATTTCTTAACATATTTGTTGCACATCTTCATTGATTTGGAACCAATTACTGTATCTTATATGATATGATAAGTCTGAATAGTATGAATTCAATTAGTGCAGGGTTTTTATAGGATTGATTATTCGTACTAATTGAGGCTTGCCTTTATTGTTATAGCACTGGTTACAACAGTGAACCATTCCACATGTGATACCTACTTACAGTTATGTAGATTGGATGATTGAGTTGCTGCTGTTGTTGTTGTTTAGTCCAAGTCGGCCCTGATTGAGCAGACCTTTGATCAAAAGACATTCCAGCCATGACCATACTGTCTTTTTTTTAAGGCATAGTGTGCCCTGGAATACATTATCCAATATGCCCATTTTTTCTTTTTTTAAAGACAGTTGGGTGTGATTCGAGAGAAATTTAGCTGCTATTTCTAGCAAGTCAAGTGACTACATAGAAGCTTCCTCATCAACTTGGGGTCATTGTGTTAAGTTTCTTGGTCATGGATATAAGATACAAAACACTGATCTCTACAAGTCAATGAGCTGTGCCTCTATATGGCTGCTTGGCCTCTTAGAAATAGCAGCCAATGACAGGATAACCTCTCTATTGCTGGTTCCACGATAAAATGCACCTAGTACACTGTGTAAAGTGATTAATGATAGGAAGGGCATCCAGCCGTAGAAACCAAGCCAAATGTACAAGCAAGGCGTAGTTCCCTGACCTGTCTAGGAGTGGTGACACTAAATAAGAACCAACTCAGGCCGAAATCACGCTTCCAGTCACACCAGCATGGAAAGCGGACGTAAGATGATGATGATGATGATGGTGATGATGATGATGGTAATGATGATGATGGTAATGATGATGCTAATGATGATGATGATGATGATGATGATGATGATGATGATGATGATGATGATGATGGTGGTGATAGTTTAATAGATTCCTGCTGAATCATTAAGGCATAAGTAAATTCTTCCTTTAACTTAAAAAAAAGGAGATTTAAAAAGTTTGATTAAATACAAGGATGTTAAGAATCTTAAAATAAGTGGGGAAACACTTTTACAAATATAGTAAATATCAAAATAATATAAATGTAAAATTAACCCTTTTGTTACCATATTTCTAATTAAATACACTGTCTATGATTTTCAATAAATTTTGAAAATAATCAAGTATTTGAAGGAATTTAGTAAAATAACTAAACTTTCTTGTTATTAAGTTGGTGTTTGGTACATAACAAAAAGTTTTTATATAAAATTATAATGGAAGGTTTAAATTTAAATATGAACATTTTAAAACAATTTTTTTTTATCGTAGAACCAGGGGTGGGTTTCAGGTGAGTTGGTATCAAAAGGGATAAATACTGGGTCATAACATAGTGATAGAAAGTAGATTGCTGTTGTTTAGAAAGTCAAATGAAATATTTTTTTTTCTTGTGACAAATTTTCTGAAAGTGGTTGACAAAGCATGAAACAAAAGAAGAAGATGAAGACTACGACAATGATGAAGAAGAAGAAAAGGAAGAAAAAAAAGAAAAAGAAGGAAAACAAAAAGGAAAACAAAAAGAAAAAGAAGAAAAAGAAAAAGAAGAAAAAGAAAAAGAAAAAGAAGAAAAAGAACAAGAAGAAGAAGAAGAAGAAGAACAACAACAGTTCTATTTCGGCAAGTTTGCCTCCAGGATTTCAGAAACCAGAATGAGAGGGGGGGGGGGGAAATATAAAGAGAAAAAATGCAAAGTTAACCCACCTCAGGTTTGAATGCACGAAATCTTCCATTATATTTTTTTGTTTTTTTTAAAATTGTGTTCTGCTGTATGTTGTTGTTTTATTGCTATCTCGTACACATTGATTTATGCCAACCATTCACAGAGATGTCTAACAAATAGTCCTAGCTTATGGAGGAACAACTTAGAAAATGGAATATTTTATTCAGCCATTCCTAGAAGAGAAGGCAGAAATCAATATAAGATGTGAACAGCAGAAAACCATTTGTTACGGACAGCATATTCCTTCCTTCCTTCCTTTCTTTCTTTCCTTCTCTATCCCCCGTCCATATTTATTGAAGATAAACTATATGGACTTTTGTAGAGTGAACACATTTTCACATTAAATTCAACACAAAGTCTCTCTCTCTCTCTCTCTCTCTCTCTCTCTAATTGCCTATATTAAGAATCAGATATTTGTCGACAGATGGACACGCTGTTTCTGTGATACTTCTGTGATACTTCTATGCTTCTCTTTGCTTCTCTTTGCTTTGCCGCTTATATATAAAATCTTAAGAAAACCTCTTGCAGTCCTCAACAAAACAAACAAAAAGAAACAAATCTATTTTAAAACTGTAATAATCTGTAATATATTGGCATCACCAGCATGAAAGAAAACTAACATTAAAACAATGATGATGATGATGATGGGGAAGATGATGGAGGTGGTGATAGTGATGATGATGATGATGATGATGGTAGTGATGATGGTTGGTGGTGAAGATGATGATGATGGTGATGTTGATGATGATGATGGTAGTGATGATGGTGATGATTATGATGATGATTGTGGTGGTGGTAGTGATTATCATCATCACCATCATCACCATCAACACCATCACCACCATCATCACCATCACCATCATCATCACCATCAACACCATCATCACCACCACCATCAACACCGTCACCACCATCAACATCATCACCACCATCATCATCATCAACACCATCATCATCATCATCATATGTACCGGCTGAGGAATAATTGTCAATCCAAAGGTTTGCATTACCTCATCACCCTAACAGAATATTAGAGAGAAAAATCACCCGACTGCTTAAATAACTTTGGCAAATTGTCTTATATTTATTGAACAATAAATGTTTAATTTAGTTAAATAGCTGAATGGGGATAGTCAAGAACCCAGCTTTCAGAAACTATGATAGTTTTACCAAGATGATTACCAATATACTCATCACCATTAGCAGCAGCAGCAACAGCAACATTTTGAAGAATCAATATTAGTGAGGCATGTGATGGAGGGGGTTGTCTTTTAGCTTTTTCTATGCTTCTATAAGCTACATCGCGATAATATACAACAGGGGTGTCAAATATACGGCCCATGGGCCGGATCCGGTCTGCGGATCAATTTTATGAAAAAATAATTTGTTATTATTGTTGTTAATTTTAAAATATTCTGTAAAATATACCAACACCTATATTATATGCCAACACCTCATATTCATTCCTTGTTTTATTGTTAATAAAGTTGTTGTAGTGTATATTGACTCCCTTTATCCATTTACTTTGGCCTACACTATGAATAGATAGGGTTTTAAGGAATAATGTCCTTATCCAGCCTGCGTGATCTAGTTTATGCCTCAATCCGGCCCCGCAAAGCGAAACAAGTTTGACACCCCTGGTATACAACATTATGTACAGTTTGACACCCCTGGTATACAACATTATATACAGTTTGACACCCCTGGTATACAACATTATATACAGTTTGACACCCCTGGTATACAACATTATGTACAGTTTGATACACCTGGTATACAACATTACATACAATACTATTCAGCGTCTTTGAAGGAAGTTGAAATATATCAAAACGTATGTACTAACCCACCCTCAGCAAGAATCATATTCTATGCTCAAGGTTTGACCAAAGTTGCTGAACTTTTTCTAATTAACTCGCTTTATATTTACACAATCTTGATTCAATAACTTTAACCCTTTTGATACCAACCCGCTTGAAACTGCTCCTGTTTCTATGATAAAAAAAACATTTGTTTTAAAGTGTTCACATTTAAACCTATCATAATTTTAGGTAAGAACTTTCTGTTAAGTTATGTTCCAAACACCAGCTTAACCCTTTTGATACCAGCCCACCTGAAACTGCCCCTGTTTTTATGATAAAAAAACATTTGTTTTAAAGTGTTCACATTTAAATTTAAACCTTCCATTATAATTTTAACTAAGTTTTGTTAAGTTATATTCCAAAAACCAACTTAACATCAAGAAAGTTAGTTATTTTACTAAACTCCTCTAAATTCTTGATTATTTTCACACTTAATTGAAAATCATAGGCAGTGTATTTCATTAGAAATATGGTAACGAAAGGGTTAAACATTTCCTGGATAGGAGTGACAACACATTGAATAATGTAGTCCTAGATACGCTATATCTATTTATTTATTTTTGCCAGATGAGTGAAAGATCTTCGGTTGAACACCATGATCACTGTCTCATTGATATGCTGTGGTCCTCCTTCTGTATTTATTACTGTTGCAACAGGGTCAAATTAGTTATAGGCGCAGGCATGGCTGTGTGGTTAAGAAGTTTGCTTCGCAACCATGTGGTCTCAGGTTCAGTCCCACTGCATGGCACCTTGGGCAAGTGTCTTCTATTATAGCCTCTGGGCAACCAATACCTTGTGAGTGAATTTGGTAGATGGAAATTACAGAAGCCCGTTGTGTGTGTGTTTGTTTATGTGCCGTAACTCAGTGGTTTGGCTAAGAGGCCAAAAGAATAAGTACCAGACTTTAAAAAATAAGGGATCGATCTAATCAACTAAAACCCTTCAAGACAATGCCCCAGTATGGCCTCAGTCCAATGACTGAAACAAGTAAAAGAATAAAAGAATATAATTTTTGATACTAATCTCCTTTTCTTCTTTTATCTCATATATATATATATATATATATGATGGAATATCTAATTTTTTTTTGTATACATGGCATTTCTTGACTTCTGTGTTGTTGTTTAGCCCCAGTTCGCCCAGATCAAGCAGACATATGAATAAAAATGTTCCTGTCATGACCATCCCATCTATTTTACTGACACGGCGTATTGAGAATTACATTATCCAATGTGTCTTTCCTTTTTTTTTTTTTTTTTTAAGGAGAGTGCAGCGCAATTTGGGGAAAATGTGGTTGCTATTTCTAGCATGTTGACCAACTACACATAGGCTAACTCGTGGTGGCTCAATGGCACGTCTGTTGGTTAAATTAGTGTTTTTTCTCAATAAATTTTAGTGACATATGTCAATAATACTCTTGAAAAAAAGTATGAAGGTTACACTTAATTTTGCCACTTCCTCTGAATTCCTCTTATAGTGCACCTGATCACTGTATGCAATAAACTCTACAGGTACGGAAGTGACGTCAGACGGACCTGTCCGAGATGCACGCACAGAGTGAGGAAACTGTTCTGCACGCACTCGTTCAGTGTCCAGGCATTGCTGACTTGTGGAGTTTTGTCGAACAGCTGCTGTTGTGGGTGAGACAGATCTGGTTATCAGCCGAGTCCATTGTGATGATTGCTCCGCTGTCCTCCTTTAACTGGACAGGGAAGGCAGTTTTCCTCTGTCTGGTGGCTACAGCGAAGGAGGTTGTGTGGTGGACGATGCTGAGAGGTCTGGGGACAAACACCTTCCTCTTTGGTCGAGCCCTCATCAACTATTTCAAGTTCCACTTGAAAAGGAAGGTGAGGGTGGAGAGGGAGGTGCTGTCCTCATGTAAATTTAATGAAAGGTGGGTTAGAGCGGAAAAAATGGCGCGAGTGGATGGAACCACTCTAAGCATACGCCTGTAGGTTGGAGAATGACAGTTCGAGAGGGCACTTGCTCTTGGTGTTCAGGGTGATCGTGGATTTGTGGGGTTCCTCGACTGGCCCTTAGATGGAGGTCCTCCTGATCATCATCACCATTATTTCTATACGATGTATACTGATATATCTCATTTATTTATTTTTTACTCATTCGATTCTGTATGTAAATCCCCACACTTTATGATTGTCCCCACACTTTGTGATTGTCCCTCATCCATCGTCCTGGTGGTAAATAAAATAAATCATTATTATTATTATTATTAGCATTATTATTAGGTGAATTGGCAGAGTTGTTAGTGCATCTAGGTAGAGAATTGGTAGAGTCATTACTACGTTGAAAAGAATGTCTTGCAGTATTTGTTCCAGCTCTTTACGTTCTGAGTTCAAATACCGCCAGTGTTAACTTTGCCTTTCATCCATCAGTGTTAACTTTGCCTTTCATCAATAAACAAAGTACCAGTCAAGTACTAGGGTTAATTTAATCCACTTACCCCTTCCCTAAAATTTCTGGCCTTGTGCCAATATAAGAAATAATTATAATTATCATTATTATTATAAGGGCGGATAGATTGGCAGAATTGGTAAGGTATTTCTTCTGGCTCTTTACATTCTTAGTTCAAATACCGCCAAAGTTAACTTTGCCTTTCATCCTTTCGGGGTCAATAAACAAAATACCAGTCAAGTACTGGGTTCTTTTTAATCAACTTACCCCTTCCCCAAAATTTCTGGCCTTATGCCAATGTAAGAAACAATTATTATTATTATTAATGGCAGCGAATTGGCAGAGTCATTAGCGTGTTGGACAGAATGCCTTACAGTATTTGTTCTGGCTCACTGCGCTCTGAGTTCAAATCCCGCCGAGGTCAACTTTGCCTTTCATCCTTCCGGGGTCGATAAAATAAAGTACCAGTCTAGTATTGAGGTTGTTGGCCTTGTGCCTATGTTAGAAACAATTATTATTATTAAGGGCACGTGAATTGGCAGAATCGGCAAAGTGTCTGACAAAATACCTTGTGGTATTTGTTCCAGCTCTTTACATTCTGAGTTCAAATCCTGCTAAGGATAACTTTGCCTTTCATCCTTCCGGGGTTGATAAACAAAGAACCAGTCAAGTACTGGGGTTGATTTAATTGACTTATCCCTCCCCTAAAATTTCTGGCCTTGTGTCAATATTAGAATTATTATTATTATTATTAGGCGGAGTCATTAGTGCATCTAGGTGGAGAATTGGTAGAGTCGGACAGAATGCCTTGCAGTATTCGTTCTGGCTCACTGAGCTCTGAGTTCAAATCCCACTGAGGTCAACTTTGCTTTTCATCCTTTGGGGTCGATAAAATAAAGTACCAATCAAGTACTGGGGGTTGTTGGCCTTGTGCCTATGTTATGAACAGTTATTATTATTATTATTAAAACTAATCATTGAATGATGGATATCTTGAATTATAAAAGACTAAACAACTGGTTCTATTTACCACATAGAAGCTTCCTTTAAAATGATAGCAGGATCTGTAAGAGGAGATGTCTGTGACAAATTGGGATGATTGAGAAAAGTATATGGAAGCTCCCCCACTGGACTGTGTGGGCCCTAATTTCAAGGTCGTAGGAAGTTTATTCCGAGAAAATTTGGCTGCTCTACACTGACCAACTTATTTGTTATAATTTGTGTTCTTTTGAACACTTTCAAAATTCCTATCGAGCCTTAGAGATATACAAAATATACAAAATATACAAAATATACAATATATACAATACTGTTTGGATATAAATTCATCCCCCACTTCACACGGAAAC
>JAOPJM010485063.1:0-10920 GCA_027124095.1 Muusoctopus leioderma | reverse complement strand
TATATATATATTGGTTCTAACATAGGCACAATGCCAGAAATTTTGCAGGGAGGAGCGAGTCGATTAAATCGATCCAGTACTTAACTGGTGCTTTGTTTATTGACTCCAAAAGTATGAAAGGCCAAGTTGACGTCAGTGGGATTTGAACTCCGAACGTGGGGAACCGGAACAAATGCCACAATGCATTTTGTCTGATGCTCTAACGATTCTGCTAATCCACTGCCCTGGATACTGTATTAATAATTAAACTTATTTCTAAAGATTGATTTACTAAACAATATAGCTTCAAAATATAGCTGTGATTATTAATTTGCAGAAGTTTTCATTTCCTTCTTAATTTTCATAGCAGTAGATTTGTTTGTTGTCAGATTTGTTTGTTTGTTGAAATAATGAATATATTTTTGATTTTTTTTTTTTACCATTTATTTGTCAAAATCATCATTTAGACAGGGTGGAAATATAGCTATGTGTAATAATCATCATTATGATTTAGCCCTTTCTTGACCATAGCCACAAGCATGGCTGTGTGGTTAAGAGGTTCGCTTCATAACCATATGGTTTGGAGTTCAGTCCCACTGCGTGGCATCTTAGGCGGGTGTCTTCTACTGCAGTGTTGGGCCGACCAATACCTTGTGAGTGGAATTGGTAGACAGAAACTGTAAGAAGCCTGTCATATATGTGCATATATATATATATATGGGGGGGGTGCTTGTTGTCACTGGACACTGTTTGTCGATTAGCTGGTGAGTTTGTTTACATATCCAAATAACAAAATGCACGGCTGTTAAGTAGTTCAGTGGACTGGAGTAACGTGAAAAGTAAAGTACCTTGCTCAAGGACACAACGTGTCTCCTGGACCGGGAAATCTAACCCATGACCTTACGATCGTGAGCCCAGTAGCCTAACCACTAGGCCACGCACTTTCACACACACACACACACACACACACACACACACACACACATATATATATATATATGTATATATAGGCGTATATGCATGTATATACATATATATATATATATTAATTAATTAATTAATTGATTAATGCCTATTATCCTACCTGGCATGTACCGCAGCAACAAAATTCCTCCACAGCTGTCTGTCTTAGGCCATCGTCTGCACAGTTTTCCAAGTGTGGCCAAGGCTTCTCAGCACACCTTCCACAGTCCTTCTCCAAGTGTTACTCGGTCGTCCTCTCCTCCCCTTCCCATCCCGTGTCCAATGCAGCGCACAACACAAGATACAACATCTGGATCCTTTCTCAGCACATGACCAATCCATATCCATCACTTTCTCAGTATTATAGTCTCAATGCTTTTTTGATGGTATTGGGCAAGCAATCTTTCATTCCAAATGATGCTCAGCCCCAAAGAACACACACACACATACGCACGCGCGCACGCGCGCGCACACACACACATACACACACACATATATTTATATAGTCCTAGATACCACTATGTCTAAAGAAACAGACTGGCTGGTCACAGCTAGGATCCTTTTGATCAGACAGGGCAGTGTATGATGGAATCGGTAGATTGCCAGACAAAATGTTTTGCAGCATTTAATTAAATTCCTTTACATTCTGACTTCAAAACTACCCGAGGTCGACTTTGACTTTCATTTTTGCAGGTTTGATCAAAGTACCAGTCAAGTAGCAGGGTTGATTTAATTGACTGTTTCTCACAAACCAGCATATTTGTGACATTGTGCTTATAGTAGGAATGATACTATTTCCAATAATTTCATGCATACATTTTTGTTATTGGTGTGGGGTGGTATTTACTGTTGTGAAGCAAGGTTAATTGCCTTGTACAAAACTACAACAAACTGGCTCTGGCAAGATTTGAATCCGTGACCAGTTGATCAATAAAGTAGACTACTAGTAAAAGACTACATATGGCTGAAATAATAGCACATATATACCAGCAACATTTCTGACTATATCAAATAAGAGAAATTAAAGTGTCATTTTGGAATATTTTATTTTTTATATATTTTTATATCTTATATTTTGATTTTATATTCCTATCAATGAATTTCTATAAAAGCTGTAAAATAATGATATTTAATATAAAATCTAATAAAATGAGATCGTCTAAAAATATATATTGGTGCAGTGGTTGATGATTTGTTGCTGTCTTAACTAAACCCATTGAGAATGTCTTTGTTTATGGTAGAGGAAGTATAGCAGACATAGGCATACATGTACCTAGTATTTCTTATGTACATAACTATGTGCTGATACATATATGCTTAACTATATCTGTATATGCATACGTATTTTTGTGATTATGTGTGTAACATACACACATATACACAAATAATCACAAAAATATATGAATTATATATATATATATATGAGAGAGAGAGGAGAGAGATTTATCTATTTATGTGTGTGCATTTATACATCCTTATACATTCATCAAATTTTATATCTAAATGTATATGGGTTATTTTACATATTCATAAACATTACAAATATATTTTTTGAGAATTTTCAGAGAAATAGAAATAAAGTCAATAAGATTAAAAATTTGAAATTTAGTATCCGATATTCATGAAAATGAATTCATCACTCTCAATAATGGAACTCAAAGAAGTAAAATAAAATAAAATAAAATACGAAGACTACTACAGCAGAACTACTATTAATGATAATAACAATAATTTCTACCATAGGCACAATGTTAAACAATTTGAAAAGAAGTGTACTGATTCAATCAATGCCAGTACTTGATAGTACTTAATTTATCACCCCACTGTGAAAAGAAAGGTAAAGATGACCTTCGAAGGATTTGAACTTGAAACATAAAGAGATGTAACTAAATATGGGGATGTTTTTCAAACTTGGCACAAGGCCACAAAATAATGAGTATGTGATGAAATCAACAATAGTACTAAATAGGCACTAGTTTTAGTAACCAAAGAAAAATGAAAGTTGATAATGATGGGATTTAAATTCAGAACATAAAGAGACATAGATAAATACAGCATATCCCTTTGTACTGCATTCTACTGATTCTACCAATCCATTGCTCTTATAGCAATAACAATAATTTTGTATTAGGTGCAATGTCACACATTTTAGATATTCTACCCATGACCTTCCCGTCTTTTTGTAGATATAATGTATTTATAAATATGTTCACAGTCATATTCATGTTTGATGAACATATATCTGGTTTCACTGTGAAGTTAGACCTCATAGTTAAACCACAGAGATTTTGACAGCTTGGAATGAGGATCGTCTGGCTAGTTTTGGCTTTCTTAAGACTTCCCACTTACCTCTACCTTCCAAGATACCAAAATAAAGTAGCAAAAACTACTTTTTAAAAATGTGCACTAGATTGTTAATCACATAACGCATTTACATAATGGTACAATGTTGACAGATGGGCATAAAGAACTAGAGTGCCAATACCATGTGGGTTATAAAGAAATATGTATCCATAAACAAGTTATCCCTAATGAGTCTTAAGAAAGACAAAACTAGTCAGTTTGATCATCATTCTAAGCTCATAAAATTCCTGTGGTTTAACCATGGAGCCTAATTGCACAACAAAACTAAATATATTCTTGTATTCTTTAATCTTTTAGTAGTATCTGTCATTAGACTGTGGCCATATTGGAGGAAAGACTTCAACGGTTTTAGACAATCATATTGACCCCAGTAGTTATTTTAGTCTGGTGCTTATTTTATGGAATACAATCATGTCAACGAACCATTTCCATACAAAAATAACGATTTAAAATCTAAAGAGACAAAAGTTCGCTAGGGCCCTCCTACGCAAATTTTGTATGTATGTGTTGGTGTGTGGACACATGAAAAGCTTTAAGTCATGTTGAATTATTAATATTTGTTCATACTAAAGATTTGATGATGTGTCAAACCGAAGATAAACAAAACGATATATCACACGGATTGAAACAGCCATGAGAAAAAATTTTAACATTTAAAGAAAACTAGTCAGTGTCTGCACATCAAAGCAAACTAGTCTATCATACTGTTCCATCGAATTTACAGCGTCATTGAGATTTATTATTCCATTTGAGACAGAACCAGTGGAATTGTTTTCTAGGGAAAAATTTAACTTTTTATGAAAATCAGTGTTGTGGCTTATATTTTTCTGAAAATATTCCCCATGCCAAAAGCAAAGCTTGCATGAAAGAACACTATTCTAGAAATAAAGAAAGAGATTATTTCTTAGAGAGAAAGTGGCGTTAATTTAAGTGATCTTAGTGCAGAGTATTCATTAGCCAAATCACAATCTGTACCTTTTTGAAACAAAAATCAAGGACCAGCAAAAATGTGCATCAGTAGCCAAAGGTAAATGCAGGCTTGATAATATTTGTTCCTTACATACCGATGAGATGGAAAAATGTCTTACTAATGTGGATCAAAGAAAATCAATTAGATGGTGATTCAGTGAGTGAAACATTTATCTGTGATAAAGCTCAGTCTCTTTACAAGCAGCTTGCTCCTAGTACCAGCACTGATAGTGAAGCAATGCCAGTAGAATTTAAAGCCAGCAAAGGTTGGTTTGAATCCTTTAAAAAACGTTTGGGTATTCACAGTGTTTTGAGTTAGTGTGAAGTTGCCAACTCAGACAAAGTCGTTGCAGAAAAATACTCTGCCGATTTTTGTGAGCCTGTGAAGGAGGGTAATTTCTGTTCTCAGCAGGTTCTTAAATGCAATGAGACTGTCGCCTTTTTTAGAAAACAAATGCCAAGGAGGACCTACATAACACAAGAAGATGTCAGATTGTCTGGACATAAGCTGATGAGTGATAGGCTAACCTTACTTTACTGTGCCAATACTTCAGGGGATTTGATGGTGAAGCCACTCCTGGTGTATCATTCAGTGAATCCCACTGACTTCAAGAACATCAACAAGAACAGGCTTGGTGTTCAGTAAGCTTCCAACTTGACAGCCTGAGTTACAAGGAACTTATTTACTGCATGGTTCACTAATATATTTTCCCCTACTGTATGTGACTACCTCAAGGAGAAGGGTCTTCTAATGAAGGCTCTTCTTCTTATGGACAATGCTCCAACACACCTGCCTAACCTCGTGGACCAAATGCCACAGGAGTTTGATTTGATTAAAGTCTATTTCCTACCTCCTAAGTTCACTCCTCTGACACAGTTCATTGATCAGAAAGAGATAGCAATTTTTAAAAAAAGTGTATACAAAGCATCTATTCGGGATCTGTTTTGAAGCGACTTCATCTGCTGATTTGATATTAAAAGAGTTTCGGAGTAACCGCTCTACCATTGCAGATACTGCGTGTTTAATAGTGAAATCATGAAGAGAGTTTTCTTCTAAGTGATTGAACTCTCCTTGGAGAGCATTGTGGCCTAATGTTGTCTCTTCAATTGACTTTGAAATGTTTGAGACAGAGTTTGTAGTTGAGGAAATTGGGTGTTTCAGTATTCTATGGGTCTGGAGGTTAACAAAGAGGACTTAAATGACTTGGTTGAGAACTGCCAATCGACGATATAAAGGAGCATTATTGTGAAGAGACTGAATGAATGCGAAGACAACTGAAGTCTGAGGAGGAGGATGACCATAATAAATATGTAGCATGTCAGAAGAGCTGAAAAAGGATTTTTGTCTCTGGCAGGAGTTCACAGACATTGTAAGAACACATCACTCTATTTTAGAGGATGTTGAGTCAGGTCTGAACTATTTTTCTGATAAAGTGTTGTAATACTTTTGGGCTGTCCAGAAGAACAGGTTGCGGTAATCCACTCTGGATAATTTTTTTTAAAAGTAATTACCCAAGAACCTTTTACTTCTGTTTCTTCTTCAGTAACAGAAGATCCAGATGATTCTCCTGCAGAAGAAAGTAGTTCTTCTATGAGACTTAGAAGAGATCTTTTCTTTTCTTCTTCTCAATAAATTCCTTTTTCTCCACCACCCTGCTACCCTTCATCTTGGCTAAAAGCCAGCCAAACTCAAGTGAGAAATTGTGTGATTTTTCAATTGCTAATATATAATTTTTCATTCTTCCAATTTTTAGTATGCTTTTTTAAATTAATTTATGTGTGCATGTGTATGTGTCTAGACGAATGAATGCCAAAATTCATGTTTAATTATTTCCCTTTTATAATATGTATCAAACCGAAAGTAAACAAAACAATATATCACAAGGATTGAAACTGACCATAAGTTTAATTAAATGATTAATTAAATTATTTTTTTGAAA
Organism: Muusoctopus leioderma; assembly: GCA_027124095.1. NCBI lineage: Eukaryota > Metazoa > Mollusca > Cephalopoda > Octopoda > Octopodidae > Muusoctopus > Muusoctopus leioderma. Next base: position 4,705 of record JAOPJM010485063.1, on the reverse strand, counting down.
TCTAATTAATGGCTTTTTAATTTTATTTTACATATTATTAATGTTATTTATCATGTAATAACACCTGTCTATTTTATAAATGTGTATTTAATATCCATTAGTTTTTATATTTCCTTGAGAATTCTTTGAAATGATCTGTGGATTTTTTCTTTATTAATTTTTTCTTTCTGTTTACTTATACTTGTTATTTATTATCTTATTATTAACTTATTGTACTTTTATTATATCCATTTATTTTTCATTGATAATTTGTATTTTATTAATTTTAAAGGGATGTTTGCAGTGTAGACTTTTGGGCTTGTTTGAGGTTTTTAAACAAAATGCTATGGTAACGAATGATGTTCTGGAATAAGTTAGATTCGTTACCAAATTATTGACTGTGTACGACAGGCCTCTACACAGTTTCTATATGCCCGAATTCCATTCACAAGGTCTTTGTCAACTCAAGGCTGTAGTGGAAGACACTTGCACAAGGTGCTGCACAGTGAGATTGAACCCAGAACCATATGGTTGTGAAGCAAACTTTGTAACCATACATCCATGCCTGCACTTGGATATAACTCCATATACATATTTATTCATAACCCACACTGTATTAATACTGTACTTAATAATGTAATTAACACTACATTACCCAATGTGTCCATAGTTTAAGACAGAAGGGTGTGATCTGAAAGAAATTTGCTGCTACTTTTAGCAGATCAGGTAACTACATAGAGGCTCCCTCAGATGTTTGGTTATATATATTTTCCTGTTATTGTTAGGGTTAGGCTTGTTCTAGTCCAGTATATTGTTATTGCTGATATCTTCCCCTGATAGAGGCATGTAGTTTCTCTCATTGTAGTAGTCTCCTTCTACTAGTACTTGTGCAGCCATTTGTAAAAGAAAGAACGTTCTTTGCCTTGTCAGTAAATGACAAATAAAGTCCACATATCGTCTTATATAAAAGTAGATATTTCACAAAACTGCTTCTCAATAAAGCAATAAAAAGCAACATATATCCTATCAAATAAATATTTTTTAAAGAATGTAGATCTTTGTTCTATGCGTATTCTAGGAGAGGTTTCGGCTATAAAAATCAACACCAGTATATTGCTTGTACTTATTTTAGCGACCTTGGAATGTTGAAATGCAATGTGATCATTGATGGAATTTGAACTCATAATATAAAGATATATAACTAAAGGCTGTAAGGCATTTTGTCCTGTACTCTATGTTTCTGCCATCTAACATCCCTCATAATAATAGTAATAATAACTATGGCTTCTTTGACAATCCACAGGCTTTATGTTGTTATGGAGATGGAGATAAGATGTTGCCATATTCAGGTCTTTTTCAAGGGCATTACCTGCCAAAATGAGTTAGAATGCCTTTAAGAATGGTATTGAAAACTCGTATATAGTCATAAAGTTCGTACAAAAGTGAGTTTCCTAGGATAAGTATCATGTTGCCTTTGTATCAGGATATGAAATCATATACTCTAATGCAGTGGTTCTCAAACTTATTTTGTCATGGAACCCTTATACAATTTTCTATACCTATATTATAGGTTTCCAATGGAACAATCACTGGTTCCCTACATTTCTGGTGGTGAGTATGACAAGTGAGTGTCTGTAACTCAGTGCAGAACACAGAACAAATATTACAAGGTTGTTCAGTTATCTAGCCATGTATATATCGTTTGTTGATATACTTTTTTCGAACGATATACAGTTTCGTGCATGCATTATATATACACACACACACACACACACACACACACACACACACACACACACACATCTCTGCTGGATGCCAATGCTATTTCTTACCCATACCCAACAAGCAATATGTAGTTTCCACACAACCAATACTCTTTCACCTTATACTCATGCTCTGCCCCCCCTGACTTCTCCACGTCCCCCTTCTGCTCTTCGGTAATCACTACTTTCCTATTCACACCCATACTGTCACACCTTCCTCCCCTCACTTGCTCCCTTCCCATCTCTCCCATCAAGTTCTTAGCTACCCCTATTTTTACCCATACTCTTACTCTTCTCCATCTCACCCTCCCATACATAACCTTTTCCTACTCACTCACACTCTCAAATCACGTTTACCCTCATAGAACAGAGACTATGTAGAGTAGAGAGGGAATCTTTAGCTTGCTAGAGGCAAGACATCCTCCCCCTCACCCACCTTAGTGTTGGTGCCACGATAAATGCACCCAGTGCACTCTATAAGGTGGTTGGCGATAGGAAGGGCATCCAGCTATAGAAACCAAGCCAAACGAAATATGTGTGAGGTGTGGTCCCCCAACCCGCCTAGGAGAGTAGTGACTCCATACACAACCGACAAGGGCTGAAATCACCCATCCAACCCATGCCAGCATGGAAAGTGGACGTAAAATGATATATATATATATATATGTATATTTCTATTCAGTTACCAAAAAGTGAAATAATCAGGATAAATGACCAAACTCAGTACTTAAAGTAGAGTGATATTTAAAATTAAATTTAAACTGAATCGCTCAGAATGTCATTACTCAGAGTTTCACATCTCTGCTCAATCAGATAACAAAGTGAACTGACTGAATTTTAAACCATCAGATCTCCATAATATATGGCAATCTTATATTGTAGCATAGTACAAAAAATGCTCTCGATTTAATATTTTAATAAAGTCATGCAAGCGATGTTCTTTCGAAAAGTAATCATATAGAAAACACGTGTGGAAAATATTTCTGTGTTAGTTCTCATGCATATGTACTATTATTTAAATAACTTGCTGGTTTATACTAAGTAGAATTTATAAAATCCATCGCAATTCAAGGGAGGTCATTCTTCAACACTTAGTATATTTCTCATCTTCTCTTCTCTCAGAAGCTTTCCATTAATATCCATACGCTTATTTGGAAACAATTGTCTCATCGAGAGGACCGATCTTTCTGCAAAACTATAAATCAAGGATGTTCGTAATTAATCAAAAGGTATCTATTTGCATGGATACATGGTGTTAATGATTCTGATCTCAGATTCAATCCATTCTTATTCTGGTGCAAAGTACTTATTTTTTCATTCAAACAAAGGTGGCACCGCATTTTTGTTCTGAAGCATCCATTCCTATATGCTGGTGCTTTTTCCAATATCGACCAAGTAATTTTGAATTCGAATGGACTTGTCTCGCATAAAAACCAGATGAATTTCAACAAAGCCGTTGCACATTTTTTATCTGGATTGACAAAAGGGTGCTTGTGTTTATAGAGTCTGTTTTTGAATGCGAGTTCTGTTGCCCTTATGTATTCTTTAGGCTCCGCGTTGTTATTGGCTTCCACCTTAGCGCTATATACTAGGGACGACTTCACGAGCCAATTACCATTCAGTGGGCAATTTTCACGATTTCTACAGTTGCAGGACTGGTGTTGACTAGATGACGTGTTGTCCTCGCTATTCAGCCATGCAGCATTGTAACCTTTGATATAACATCCAAAATTCTTGCAAGTTGAATAACTAAGCTTAACACAATTCCTATTTTTAGTCTTATTATATTTATGCCCCAGCGGGAAATGGTAAGATGTTAAATTAAAGAATTCCTTAGCTATATTCATTCTAACAGCTAAATTAAATACTGGGTTATACCATAAAACTTTCCTATTCCTATTCTTTTGGACCTTAATATCTTTCATATATTTTATCTTTTCTGAGAACCCACTATTACTGAGAACCTCATTATAATACCCAGATGCCAACATGAATGCGTCTTCATCTGAGGACAGTGAGGATACCCGCTTACTGATATTGTCAACTAAATTTCTCAATGTGTTTTGCGAGTGGGTTGATTGCCTATTTATATACATTAATTTCTCGTTTAGTTTATAGTATGGTCTATAGCTATTGCTATCTAGCCTCAAGGTTGTATCAAGGAAATTAACGGCAATTAGATTAGTATCAACAGTAATACTAAACCCTATGTCCTTAATGAATGTTATCAAATATATCTTAAGACAATCTAACACATGTCCATTACAATTTCTTGATAATAATAAGGCCATAATCACGATATAGAGCACAATCCATTTGATAAAATGTATGTTTTAATAGATGGAGAATGTATAATCAATCCTATGATCTCGCACATCTGGGCCCCATCATATGCTCCCATAGAAACATCGAACAATTCCTCTCCATTGTTCTTAACCCATGTGTCGTTATCGTAAAACAGGAGTGATTCGCTCGCATTCACGATCACGCTAATATCCGAGTCATCAATTTCAGTAATGTTTTTCACAAAATTTAGGGCTTTTTATCAATACAGGTTTGGTTAGCGAAGGGTACAATTCTGTTATATCAAACTGCGTGAACCTACAGTACTTTTTGTTTTTTATTCCACGAAACCATTCCAGTACTTCTAAGGTGCTACACCATAACTTGAGGGATGAGACTGCCCTTACTCTAAATAAAATTTTCTCTAATATCTTGTTACTGACAATACCTATTTCTGGCTTAGCAGGGTTGATTAGCCTGCATTGGGGGTTACTCTCAAAGTTTAGCTTGTGGTCTTCAAGGGTTTTAAACGGGGGTCGGGCCCGAATGGGGGGGGGACATGCATTCTATTCTATCATCTATTTTCAGTTTGGCAGCTAACTCTTTGGCTTCAACATTAATTGACTTATAGATATTGCGTAATCATACACTGTACAGAACCTCGTTGCTTTCACATATGT
>JAOPJM010484854.1:0-10920 GCA_027124095.1 Muusoctopus leioderma | reverse complement strand
AGAGATAGATAGAGAGAGAGAGAGAGAGAGAGAGAGTAGGAGGAGAGATAAGAGATAAGACGTCAAGGGAGAGAGATGCTTGTATACTATCAGAGGCTGATCAATCGGTCAAATTGACCAACTAACTGACTCTGATTGGAATTCAAAACTAAATTTTTTTTTCTTCTATTATTGTTCTGTGGGATGAATTAGAGAATAATGTTCCGCTGGTCGAAACTTTTCTTGCCAACACAGCCAACCATCACTAACCGACAAGTTCTACTGGCTAGCTGACCATTCGAACCAAGGAGAGAGCGTCTACATTGTCGCTAGACATACCAGAAATAGCAGCTAAATCTCTCTCATATCACACCTTACCGTCTGAAAAGGGGAAGGATACAATGGATAATGTAGATCTGGGTGTAAACTGTCTGAAAAAAAAAAGACGGGATGGTTACGGAAGGAATATCTTTGATCTGGAGCTAAACAATAACAACAACACGAAAAAAAAAAATGATTCATCCACACGTGCTTTAGAATTTCCTCCGGTATTCCTTAAAATGAAGCTGGAGCTTATATTTTATTGGTTTGGTCTGAAGAAAGGTGCTGCACTCATAGCCTTCATAGCCAGCTCTCCAAGACTAGTGAGATCGATGTAGTTAATGTTCCTCTTGAATAGCTGTTGTCAACGGATACTGTCTCAATATATTGTAGTTGTTGTTTAACCCCAGCTCAGTCCTGATTGAGCTGACCTATGATCAAAAACGTTCCATCTTTAACCATGCCCGTCTTTTTTTCTTTCCAAACATAAAGTCTCTAGGATTGCATTACTCAATGTATCCTTCTCGTTTTTTAAGACAGCAGAATGTATATTGAGGGAGATTTGGCTGCTATTTCTAGTTTGTAGAGTCATTTTAGCCCTTTAAAAACACACAAAATCTTATATATTCACTTTATATTTATTTCGTGATGTGTCAACATTTTCTGAGAAGGAAAGACTGTGCAGAATGTACTGGAACTGTGTCAGTGACCAGGTCGCCGCGGATGCGACGAAAATTTTCGTACCTTACGAAATAAATATAAAGTGAATATATAAGATTTTGTGTGTTTTTAAGTCGTTAAAATGACTCTTCCACGATTTCTAGTTTGTTGGGGCAAAATGACCGAGTAATGATTGGTTCAAATTCGCTGCCAGCGTCTGGGTTGGTCATTTGTTCTCTATTACTTCAGTTCAGATTACTGTCGGAAATAGGTACCAGATCAACTGGGAACGAGACGTGCAATAGACTGGCGGGAGAGGAATTATCTTTCATCTGCTCCACACCACTATTTCTCAGAGACCTAGCAAAGCTTAGGAGACATTTAACTTTTTATTTTGTAAATTTTCTAATTTCCCCAACCACATACCATAGTAATAAGCAAATCACCAGGAAAGCTTCTTAGAGGAAACGATAAGTTCTCGATATATCGAGTCCACGAAACGGTTTCGATTCCCTGTCGTAGACATTTCAATTCATTTATGTCGCTCATGCTCTTCAGAAAGGTATATATGTCATACACTATTGTTTCTCCTTCTCTATAAGTTTGTTTACCTGTATGAGAGATCCTTAGAAAAGATTGTCCACTAATACAACACACACTTAGTTGTTTATTGTTCGTCGTTTTCTTTTCTCAACAAACCTATCTCTGCAAATCCTTTTCTCAACCCCAAAGATTATGGGGACCATTGCTCACTTCTAGTTTCCGTAACATTAAGTTGATGAGATAGAAATCTCCCCCTGGATAAGACTCTGGTCTATTGCAGTAGCTTTTCTCACGGGTGGAGTTGGAGATAACACTACAAGACAATGAATCAATCGTGAATTTCACAGCGCCTATAGCAGTGAGTTCAACCACCCGCGGTACCTATATACAGCTAGGTGAAGCCAACGAAGGAGCTTCTATGTGATCGCTTGACCTGCTAGAAATAGCAGCCAAATCCCCCTCAAATCTCATCCTGCCGTCTTTAAAAAAAGGTAAAGAACATATTGGATAATGTACTCTGAGATACCACTAAAAAGACGGGATGGTCACGAATGGAATGCATAGCTTTACTCGATGATGGTTAACCTGGGACTAAGCAACAACAACAACAATAACTTACAGCCAGGATGAGATAACGAGGGAACCTCTACGTGTTCACTCGACCTTTTCGAACAAAGAACATTTATTTTTTTCGTGCTGTGCCATAAACCCTCTAACAATATTCTCTAGCCACCTTTTCCTGTTAACGCCCTTATATCTACCCAGTAAAGCTGAAACAGTTTCGAATCCTATGCATACGCATTTCACATGCCTTTTTTTTAAAATTAAAAATTTTTTTTTTTTAATTATTTTATTATTTCTTTTTACTTCGATCTCGATGTTACAGTTGAGGTTCGATTGTAAAAGCTTTTCTTTCTTTTTTTTTCTGATGTTGAAAGTGGTGATTTTCGACCAATTCGTTCTGGTCATTTTTTAGGAACCTAAATCAGTGGTCTCAACAATAGAATGTAGATTTGGTTGTTGATTTTGTGGTTGTTTAGCCCCAGATTAGCCCTGATCGAGTATACTTATAATCAAAGGCATTCCAAATGTTACCATCTCGTCTTATTTTCTTTATTTAATCCAGGCAGTGTATCTAGAACAATATTATCCCATGTCTACCCCACTTTAAAGTTTGCTTTTTCGGTCATGGGTAAAATGGGATTGAACAGAAAATAAATATATAAATATCAAATTAAATTAAATTAGACACCCTACACACACAAACTCAAGAACGAAAAAATGTGACTAGATGTACCAGCGGGAATCGAACCAGATGAGTGGTTTGATTCCCGCTGGCAGATCTAGTCACATTTTTTCCTTCTTGAGTTTGTGTTTGTAGGGTGTCTAATTTAATTTAGCTAACTTCTTTTTTACTCAATGCGATTTTTGGCTTTGAATCTTATCTGAAATTGCTTCATCCGGGTCATAAGTCGTGGGAAAAAGAAAAAAAAAGAAAAAAAAAAGAAGAAAATAAAAACAAATTTCAGAGCGCCTAAGAACCGCTCGAGATAAGCTAAAGGGCTCTGGAAGAATGAAATGTAAAGGTCATCTCCGGTGGTATTTAAACTCAGAACGTAGAGTGACGTAAAGTCAAGTCAAGTCGTTCCCATAGCATTTCTGCCGTTGGGGAACTTGAATTTGTCTACCAATCTCTTCCACCTCTTTCGGTCCGGTATAGAATTAAATATTAGTGTAACTTCCATTCAAGTGTTTCATTGGGCTTGGTATTCTTGGTGGCGCCCATCTCCTTCCCAGTATATGACTGCTATTGACTCTCAAGGAGCTCAACCGCCTTTGACAGGTTTTGTTTTTAATCCTAGTGAGTACCCACACATCCTCTTCACTGGGCAAGACCAGTAAGGACTGGTTTAATAGCCGACCACATGACCATGAGCATGTAGTACTGGATTACGTGGTTACCAGTAGCAGGTTATCATCAGCCTGTGATGGGATTAGTCCTGACCAATATCACAAGGGTTGTAACTAAATATCGCAATGCATTTTGTCAGACACTCGATCAATGTTTCCAATCCACCGCCCTCCCACCCCCGTTAACATTTTGATTTCATACATAGGCTCAAGATCACAGATTTGTGGAGAAGGAGTAGTCGATTATATCGAACCAGTATTTGACTAGTAGTTATTTTATCGACCCAGGAGGACGAAAGGCAAAGTCGACCTCGGTATGACTTGAACTTAGAGCAAAGGGCCTTAACTAAATACTGCAGGGCATTTTTGTCCGACGCCCTATCGAATCTGCCAGCCCTTAAGATATTGATTTCTAGCATAGGCACATAGGCAGTCATCATCGCACGATTAGGGGCTAACAACGGCTCTATTGTTTCAGGTATATCGCGCCCTCGCTTACATTGTCATGCAGTGGTTAATAATATGGAGTGCACGTAGTATGACAGTCTGCACATCTTGTACTCTCTCCATCCACTATCTAGTCTATTTCTGCACGCACGTTGTTCATGTTGCTTAACCCCAGGCACACCCATGATTAAAGGAACTCCAGCCGTGACCACCCATCTTTTTAGAGGTTTACCCATGAATACATTATCCAATGTGTTCTTGCGTAACTCAAGACGGTATGGTGTGATTTGAAGGAAATTTGGCTGCTATTTTTTGGCATACTAGCATTGTGTCTGGAAACTGATGTGGATAATATATTTATTTCTGACTTAATCACGACTTTTTTTTTTTTTTTGCTGAAGGAAGGTCGATTGGTTATATCGACTCAAGTACTTCACTAGTACATATTTTTATTGACCTCAGAAGAATGAAAAGCAAAGTTGACTTCAGCGGGATTCGAACTCAGAATGTAAGGAGACGCTAGTAATTACGACAAGAAATGTTGTCCGGTGCACTACCGACTCGGCCAATCCATCCACCTTCTCTACTCCGATTACGAGCCCTTGACTCACAATGGAGCAGTAGGGTCGCCGTCGTAACATACAGCGTTTCTTAGGCATTTATTTAAACCTGGTAGTGCCAATCCCCTCTCCAGAAAGAAAGAGAAGGACAGGGAGAATAATCAACCTCAGAACTGGACTGGTACTTTATTTATCGACCCCGAAGGAATGAGAGGCAATATTGACCACGGCAGGATTTGAACTCAGGGCGCAGAGAGCCGGAACGAATACCGCAAAACATTCTAACCGACGCTCTAACAACTCTGCCAATTCGCCGCCTATTCCTTGCTCTATATAAACAGTATATTAGATGTAGCCTCTAATATCTTTCTCTTTGTCTTATGTCAAACATTTCTCTTCTTCCTCATTTCTCTCTTCCTAGTCTCACTCTCGCAGTCTCTCTCTCCCCCTCTCTCTGCCTCTTTCACTTATTAATGACTTACTCAGCTACAACAGATGTTGGGCGCTTATATTAAAAATAATATATTGTTTACTTTAGAGTGTGGGCGGCAGGTGAACAGATATTTATTTATATCATATAGAAATTATAATAAATATTTCGGTCATAAAATATGGATGTGTGTGTGTGACTGTATATATATATATACACACACACACACACACACATATATATATACTCACACGCATATATATATATGTATACACACACACACACACACACACACACACACGTATATATATATATATATATATACATACATATATATGTAACTGATAAAAGCCGTTTAACAATACATAATATAGAGAAATATATAAGTAGACTCATTATTTCAAACTATATTAATTGAAGTCAAGTTCTACATGGTCGCTTAACTTGATAAAAATAGCAGTTAAATCTCCTTCAAATCGCACTAATCTGTTTTTGTTTTTTTTAAAGGAAGGCCACATTGGTTAATGTAGTCCCAGATACTCTATGCCCGAAAATACTAACAGGTGTGATGGTCAAGGCTGAAACACCTTTCATCATATGTCTGTTTGATCAGGGCTGATCAAACAACAACTACAACGCCACCACCAACCTATTTTTATTACCATCTGGGTTTTTGTTAACGACGAAATTGATTCCAGAATTTTAAGCGGGGGGAGATGAAAAGATGCTGGGATCGCTATGACTTTTAAAAAGGAGATTTTCATATTCTGAAAGAGAAATCATGAAAAATGAAATAGATTTAAACGAGTATCGAAACCGTATTTCTCTTTCAAGACCGATGGGAGTTTACCGCTTGCTTGACGAACTTTTCTTCAGAGGACAGAATTATGATGCGTTTGAATGAAGTGATGTGAAGCCCATACGTATATGTGTACAGAACCACTTGAATTACAAGTGTGAAATAGGTCAGTGCTAACATACCTAAGCAGTGAGCCAAGATATTTTAATTAATCAAAATTACGCGTGAGAGGAGGAGAGAGAATCATCAACTTAATGATCAATTATGGTCAATAATGACAGGGGAGACAATCCCCAAATTTCAATTAATTAAAATTAATAATAAAATTTGTCATATATATATGCTTAAAAGCATTTATAACATGTTTGCGTAAGATTCAAACATGCAACGGCAATCGCTGTGAGTTTGTCTTGGAGAAAAACTTATCACTGTAGTCTTGACGTGTTAAAATACACCATAAGCTCTGCGCGCCCTCTATCGGACAAGGTGTACAGCTGTTTCAGAGTGCTTGCTCTCCCTTAGCACCTAGCTACTGCTAGATGTCGCACAGAGCCTGAACGCTGCATTTACATACATGTGCAGTATATTAGGGAGCGCTCCAAACTGTGGACACAGCTAGTCATCAGATCACACAATGAAGAATGAAAAATACTATCACCGATCCCGAAGTGGGGGGAGGAGGAAGAATAGGAAGCGATACGCTTTTACTGCTATCTGAGAATAATTCTGTGCCTGGTCAGCCTCACTTCTAGGATGAGTTAAGACATTTTATGAGATGACAGGTTAATGCTAATGTGGTCTGGCGCCTTCCCACATACCGGAGCTCAGGCTGTTATACGACGTATTTAACTAAGATACGCCATTATCTATGTGCTGACAGGCCACTCGAGTCCTCTTGGTCATTTAGTGTAATTTGATTAGGCCTCTACAGGATATATGCTATGAGCATTTACTGAGAATAATAATAATGATAATAATAAAATAATAATAATAATAATGTTGCTACATCATTTGCCTAAATACGATATTAAAAATGACAATACTAACAATAGCCACAAACGTCTACCAGTACATAATACATACTATGCATACCAAAGATATGCAAATGGTGGAGGGAAGATATAGATACACATAATGACAAAAAAATAATCATAATGATAATAATAACAATAATAATAATATTGATAACAATACTACATAATGTCACTTAAATGGAGTTCAAGGAGTCTCCCTAGGTGAAGAGTCCCCTATGCGTTGTGTTGGATCGGCCTGGTGGTCTCAGATGTGTAGGCAAACGAATCCACCCGGCTCAAGGGGGGTCGAAGCGCATTCTGCTGAATGTTTTAGCTGATCGGTGGGGGCACGTTATAATAGTCTCATTTCTTTTGTTTAATAACCGGCCCCTGGATTTTAGTATCTCCAGGGCCTCGGTTAGGCAGAGATCGCACTCGCGTCCACCTCCTTTATATGGGCTGGCTCTGTTCATAATAGACCATTTAAGGTTGTACTCAGTGCCTGTACTTTTTAGCCCCCACACGTGCTCGGCCAGTGATGTGGAACTCCTGCGCAAAGAATTTCTGAAAGAGTGCGTGTGTGTGCACCATCTTTTTTTGAAGTCGCACGATGTTGCACCGATGTAGGATGCATTGTTGTTATGTGACGACACCGTGCACTTATAGACTATATTTTTGGTGAGGCACTGACCGCTTAGTGGGCAGTCCGCCGGGATCCTGCAATTACACATTCCCCCACGACCTGCCACCGTATCTGTGCCCCTTGGATGCTGTTCTACTTGTGTGTGCTCGCGATTTTCAACTTCCTGGCTAAGTGCCATTGTGTTTTGGTTTCTACTATGCGTGTGTGCTGTTGTGGTGATGTGTGCGGTTGTGCTACCCGCTTCTAGATGCGGTGCTGGTACATTACTGCCAGAGTCCTCTATGTTAAGCCTCCTGTTGTTGATGGAAGCTATGTTTTCCGCTAAGCTAGGTGTGGTGGAGTATGACAGCTTGACCGTGCATCTGTTAAATATTTGGTAGTATCTATGTGATCTAGGGAAGTTTTTTTCTAAGATGCTGAAGAATTCCTTAGGTAAGTTATTCCGGATTTGCGCTCCCCAGGGTGGGTTAAACCACACAATTTTCCTTTTGCGCTTTCTATTTATGTGCCTACTGTCTGTCCCAACGTTGTTCCTACGGTCAGGGTATTCTAAGTTCCCCGGTGTGTGCGCGTTACTGCGTTGCATCTGTTGTCTAACGACTTTCCGCATGACCGAGGTAGGTTCAGTTCCACCTATAGTTCTAGAACTGCCAATAATATTACCCGCAGGCATCTGCCGGGGTTCCACGGATCCCCCACCACCTGACTCCGTAGATCCGTTACCACAGTCACCGTGTAAGGCTGCCCCATTACTGCTGTCGTTGGTTGCGGTGTCCGGGGTAATTTGGGCTCCATCCGTCCCAATCCCCTCCAGTTGCCTACTACTGTTGCTTATATACTCTATTTTGTTGGTGTATCCAGCCCTTCTAAGGGCTTCATTGTAGTAATCTGCGTTTTCGTAGAATACGTCCCTATTAGCTGAGAGTCTAGATATTCTATTAGATACACTCCTAACTATAGATCTAATTATTGCCCTAGGGTGATTTGAGTTCCTATGTACATAGTTGAGGTTCTCGTTGGGTTTGTGGTACGGTTTATACAGATTATTATCCAATTCTAATGTTACGTCTAAAAAGTTAGCTATCTTGAAATTTCTATCTATCGTTACGGATAGTCCGAACCTTTTAAAAAAACTTCCTTATATTCTTCCTACGTCTTTCTACGTCTTTCTAGTTCAGTGGGGCTAAACCGTCTAAGGACAAATAAGGCGTCGTCCCTATACAATCCCCCCGCTAGGTCAGGGAATTCTAAAAACAGGTGGTGCAGTAGAAATATGCCCACCACGTCGGTGATTTGCGCCGAGTCACTCGATACACATTTATTTATTTTGTATAATGTCATTATCCTTTCCCTCATTTTCAAATAATTTGTTTGTCCATCTCCCACATTTTTGTAACCACTATGTATAATGAGGTTTCTTTTATTTGTTGTATGAAAGAGTCCTGGTGAAAATAATAATAGAAAAAGAATGCGGCGAATTGGCAGAGTCCTGAGGGGTGTCGGACCGAATGACTTGCAGTAATCGTTCTCCCTCACTGCTGTCTGAGTTCAAATCCCACTGACGTCGACTTTGTCTTCCATCCTTCCAAAGTCGATAAAATAATGTACCCGTCAATTACTGGGGTTGTTGGCCTTGTGCCTATGTTAGAAATTATTAATAATTTGCTAAATTCCGTACTGTTTTAACTGCTCTAAGCTGTATTTTGATGTGCAATGTGATATAGCATGTGACGAATGTGAAATAACACAAGAGATTTTTGAAATAGGAGATTAATATATTTAATGATTAGATGAAGGGACATATATAAAACAAATTTTAAAAAGCTATTCTGGTCTGTTAGCTGTTCTATCTGCCATTGCAATATAACGCTTCCAGTTGCATTTGTAAATATGTCAGATAAATCAAACATCCTCAAATGCAATAGCTTAAATATTTTGATGTGTGTATTGATTTAACGTTATAACACTGTTGACACCTAATACAATGCATCATAATTCTTATATATTATCCTTATATTATACAATAATTCATAGGTTTTATATATCATCCCTATATGACACAAGAATTCATAGGTTTTTGATCATTTTATTCTGCATAACATAATATATTTGAAACTCATATTATAGCCTCTCTTTATATACATTGAAGTTTTGGAATGCCAATACAAATATTGCTATGATGATTTCATCAGACATGACATCATACATCTCTCGTTGTATATATACGTGGGTTGTAGGGAAAGTAATGCAAAATAGGGCATAACTTTTTTATTAACTTACATAGGTCGTTCAAATTTCACATGTTGGTAGAGTAACTCTTACTCTATAGTAATTCTTCTTCATGTTCTTGTTCATAGCCGGCAAATAATGCGTTCCAAGCTGAAGCAACGTGCCGTCATTGACCTGTTGACGAAGGAAAGCTGCAGGCTGTCCGACATCCACAGAAGGATACAGGTTGTTTACGGAGATGACACCATTGACAAGAGCAATGTGCATAGATGGATGAAGAAGTTTAAAGAAGATGAAACCAGCATTGAATACAAACCACGCAGTGGGAGACCATCAACTGCGACCACTGACACTAATTGGCAGCGAGTGGACGAATTGATTCGCGCGGTCAGACGAGTCACAATCCGTGAGCTTGCTGCACAATTGGACTGGGGCTATAACGCATTACAGAAGATGGTGGAAGGCTCTGGGTATCGGAAAGTGTGTGCAAAGTGGGTAACTCTGCAGTTCACACCCGATTTGAAGGAGAGAATGGTGGAAATAATGCTCTGATCTGCTGGAACCATTTTTAGCTAATAAAGACACGTCTTCTTCTGAATTGGTGACAGGGGATAAAACGTGGGCGTATCTTTATGATCTGTAAACGAAGGCTCAGTCCATGGAATGGCGTCACACCACTTCGCCAAGTTCAAGTGCCAGCGATCGGCACTGAAAGTCTTGGTGACTGTTTGCGGGGTTGAGAAGGGCCTCATTGTCCTTGACGGTTGTAGGTGGTGGCAGCAAGGAGGACAAGATGGCGGCGAAAATCCAAAATAAATAATAAATAATAAATGGGGTACGGGGAAATAAAAATATTAAATAAAAAAATGCTATACAGGCAGTGAGAGAAATATAAAGTGGAAGAAAATAAAAATAAAATGAAAAATAAGAAAACAAAGGAGTGAAAGCGGGATGATTCTTTGATTTTATTAATTTTTTAAAGGAATTAATTTTTTGGAAAAATTAAGTTTTTAAAGGAATTTTTCTTAATAATTTTTAAAGTATATATCTGTTTGACCCCTTAATCATCACAACCCTCCCCCCACCCATGATCTATAGTTAACCAGTTCTAAATTTTATCTTGAAAGCCTTCTATGTAATGTAGATACGCACAAAATAGACAACTCCCTATTCATTTGAGGTTTTTCAGCCGAAAATTAACTAAGTAGATAGGAGTTACGTCCCCTGATTCCCCCAAAAATTCGGGAATTTTTAAATTCTTTATTTTTTTAAATATAACGGTCTATTTTTAATTAACACTTATTAAGATACCTTCTGATATGTAAGTACCCCGATATATATATAATACTTGTGTTATGTGGACATCTTAAATAAGTCTCCTACCC
>JAOPJM010484644.1:0-10922 GCA_027124095.1 Muusoctopus leioderma | reverse complement strand
TATATAAAGGTTACGGAAGATTTCTAATATATATATATATATATATATAATTTTATAACTTCTTTATCACTACTTTGAATAACTCAGTAAAGTGTGAAACATTTGTACAGGCCATGTATGTATGTATGTATGTATATGTGATATGTACTTAAGTCTGTGTGTGCAAAACTCCGTGTGTGCAAAACTCCGTGTGTGCCCGTTTCTGTGTAACTAAGCTAATATTTGTGTGTATCAACAACACTATGTTCTGTATAAACAGTTATCATAATATTTATACGAATAATGAAATTAATTATAATATTAATGAGTTTGTGAGGGGAAAAAATAATATGTCAAGCTTTTATCTATTCTATTGAAAGAAATTAAACAGCATGCATAGTTTACACATAAGATGTTAAATGTTAAATGTTTGATGCTAATATTTCCCGCCAGATACGTGCTTAATTAATGTATATATTTTCTCTTCCTTTCCCGCTCTATAAGAAAGTGGTGTAACAACTCTTAGATCAACATTAACACCACCAAACAACAACAAAATCAAAAAATTTATATTTTAAATAAAATATGAAAACAAAACAATAAAACAAGGAAAAACAAACAAGGATATGCATGTCTTGTCGATTCTTTTAACTAAAAAACAAATTCTTGAGACAGCTGTTTATACTCTTTTAAGAGACCCTACCTACATACATACATAAATATACATAAGTGGAGAATTATCTATTTTTCAGCGTTTCTTTTATTTCAAGTAATATATAGTGTTCTTTTTTTGTTTTTTCTTCTAGATAAAGAACTATATCATTGTTATTATTAGTATTATTTTTTGTTGTTGGTTCTGTTATTTGTTGTTGTTGTGGGTTTAGTTTGTCGCAAGAAATAGACGCTCTTTATCTGCATTGAAACATCTGTTGCCGGCGGTGGGGAGTTGGTGTCAGTTTTTGTTGGTTTCCTTCTTTACTGACGTCTAGTTCAAATTTCACGGTCATAGCATGTTTTAGTTGGTAACGCATCAGTGATTATCAAAATTATCAAGAAAAAAAAAAGTGTGTTTGTGTATATACGTGAATATATAAATTATAAACAGCTAAGATTTTTAATATATAAACAATACACTTGTAACCAGCAAATATGAGATCGAATATTGTACCCATCCAACTAGAATCAAAACGTTACAACTCTCTTTGCTACCGTTTACACTACGATGATTTTTCATCTTTCAAATTAGATATAAATGTTTATCTGTTAACTTGGTCAGTTACATCAGCTTGGTTCCCCGATTGACTCATATAAACACTATACTCACCCACACGCTCACTCACACTCTCACTCACTCAGCCACTCAGTGTTCCACCAAGGAACACAGAAAATATTGCGTACATAATTCAAGTTTCTTCTAATTACATAAGCCTGTCGACCATCCCTCTTACAGGGAAATCGATTGGTTGTCGTAATTGCTGTTGTTGCTGTTGTTGTTGCCGCTGCTGCTGTTGTTTAGTCCCAGATCACCCAGATCTAACAGACCTATGATCAAAGAATGTTCTAGTCATGACCCTACCATTTTGATTTCATACACAGTATATCTAGGACTACGTTATCTAATATGTCCTTTTTTTTTTTTTTTAAGACGTTAGGAATGTGGTTTGGGGAAGATTTGGTTGCTATTTCTAGCATGTCGAGCAACCCTTTAGAGGCTCCCTCGTTAGTTCGATGAAGTGGATTGGTTGTTTGCTTTTGTTTAAGGCGGGAAGATATACATAAAAGAGAAATGGCGGCCTTCTGAAACACTTAATTGAAATCTGACTGTGTACAAACAGTTCTTTGTTTGCTTATACTGTCATACGCTAACAGACGGACACAAAGCAATGATGTGACAGTAGCGGTAGTAGAACAACCTATCAAATATCCTTTGTCTGTCTGCAGTTTTGGGTTCAAAATCTGCTGAGGTCGACTTGGACTTTCATCACAACCGGGGTGGATAAAATAAGTACTACCAGTAATATACTATAAATCGATTCAATCATTTTGTACCCCACAGTCTTAGTAAAAAGAAAACGATAATTAATATATCAACGACCTGCTGTCTTTGAAAACACTGACAAGAATTATACGAATGCGAAGTCTTCTGATTGATGAATTTCAGATAATTTAATACATTTTTAAAAAATTTACAATTCAATTTTAGAAGGAAAGACAGTGTCCCTAGCTTACCTAGGCCCTTCTTAACAGAGAGATAACGATGGTTGTGTAAACGTAATACAGATTAATATTGAACGGGAACTTTTGAATGTTTTTTTGTTTTTTGTTAATGGCTTATTCAAATGAGAAAGGACACCCTCTATCACCCTTTTCAGGGCCTCTGTGTTTGGTGGCGGGAATTATTCTCAGACCGGAAACCAGGCCTGAATGCTTGCAACAAAGTGGACTCCACAAAAGGCGCCCAAGTACTAGGTGGTGGTGTTAAACCGGACATCACCGCCCGAACAGTGATTGAGTGGGAGCCCTAGGGGGGTGATTATTACGGTTTGTTTATTGCTGAAGTCTGGAGAAGTGATGGAGTAAGGGATAACGTGAAGTGTGAGTGGGGGGGGGGTCGAATGATACGTGTTGTTATTATTGTTCTTGCTTAGTCCCAGATCAAACTTGATCAAGCAGACCGATGATCAAAGACCTTCCCTCCGTGCGTGACCATCCCAACGTTTTTGTTCAACATAGGGTATATAGGACTATTATTCCAATGTCATTCCTTTTTTTAAAAGATAGTACAGTGTAATTTGAGGGAGATTTGGCTGCTATTTTTGACAGGTCGGCCTACTGCACATAGGCTCCCTTGTAGGCTCGAGTGACACGTCCTGTTATTATTATTGTTGTTGTTTAGCCCAGGTCAGCCCTGATCGAGCAGACCTATGATCAAAGGTGTTCCAGCCATGACCATCTCATTTTTCTCAGACATAGTGTACGTAGGACTACATTATCCAATGCGTCCTCGCATCATTTTTCTAAGACGGCAGGGTGTGATTTGAGGACGATGTGACTACTGTTTCTAGCAGGTGAAAGCCCACGTAGATGCTTCCTGGGGTTCAGGTTAGGGCGGTATACAATCAACAGGTTTATAAACACAGACACTATTGTAGAAATAGTAGATAGATAGATAGATAGATAGATAGATAGATAGATAGATAGATAGATAGATAGATAGATAGACAGATATATATATATAGATAGATAGATAGATAGATAGATAGATAGATAGATATATAGAGTTAGGGCGGTATACAGACACTATTGTACAAATAGTAAATAGATAGATAGATAGATAGATCGTAGCTCAACAATGGACAGGTGATTTTCGGCTGATGAAGCTTTGTTTATTAGCCAGTGGGTGCAGTACAGAATATAGGTGTGTATTTATTGGGAGCACCATCCCAGCTATGTGAACAAACACTACAGTATTTCTACGAAGAACTTTATTTTTATCTTACATAATAATGTCAGCAGCTGTTAAGGATACTTCTAAATGTAATTATGTTTTCTTTGTTCCTGACAGATTGACATTGTCTGTAAACTGAACGCCGCTCGGTGTCATATATAATCTAAAGATGTCGTAATTTCAAACAAGGGAAAACTGGATAGTTGAAAGACCAGTTTTATGAAACATTTTTTTTTATCGGTTAATCAGGAGAGAAACAGGCAGTGCCCTTCACCCTTTTTTTCAGGGACTCCAAGACTGGTGAGAGGGAGGGAAGAAGGTATCCGAATGCTTGCAACAGAGTGGACTCCGCTAAAGACACACAAGGGCCAGCAGACGGTGTTAAATCGGGCGACGGATCGAGTCTACCACACAAGCAGGCCACGGCGGGATTTGAACTCAGAACGCAAAGAGCCGGAATAAATACGCTCTGACGACTCCACCAGTCCACTGCCCTAGACTGGTACTTTATTTATCTACCCCCGAAAGGACGAATGGCAAAGTTGACCTCGGCGGGATTTGAACTGAATTACCTTCTCGTTCAGTGGCTGAGTATTCCACAAACACGTGTACCCTTAACATAATTCCCAAGTCGAATCAGTATGACACAATGTGGTAAAGCTGGACCTTTGAATTACTGGTACAATTCATCCGACGGGCTTCCACACAGTTTCCGTTTACACAAATTCACTCACAAGGCTTGGATCGAACTCGAGTCCTCAGGATTGCGAAGTGAACTTCTCAACCACTCAGCTCACCTAGGATCAATTCAACTTATTGTACTTCTCCTATACAAATGTGTGGTATTGCACCATACTTAGAAATCAAGATTATTACCTAAGACACGCCAAAACCCATATCTAGATGTTGGAGTTGTGTGTGCAGTCAATAAAATATCTGAAGACTGACATATTAGTTAATTTAGGCAATTTAAACTCTAACGTCTCACTTCTTCATTTTATTGACTCCCGGTAAACGAAATATTAAATCAATACTTATATTATTCATTCTATTAACTCCTGAAGATCGTTGGAGGACGAGTAGTAAACCAGTGGTGAGTCGAATCCATGATTTGGTTTCGATTATCGATTATTTCAAGTTGAATATATTTATGAAACTAATGCCAATGGGAATGGTATGAACATTGCAACTTCCTATTTCCTCTTTCTCGTTGTATGATGTATTTTTAGTTAGCTAAAATAAACTAATTATTCTAGTCATGAAGTCATTTCTTGCAAGATTTGAACAGAATACCCTTTAGTTCTTTGGTTAGTTTTAGCCATCACAGTCACGGTCGTGCTGTAGTACCGTCTTCGGTGTATCTACGTAAAGTGTGTAATACATCTCTGCTATCAAGTCATATATTATTCTTTTAACAATACTCTGTAGTTAGCTCTAAAGCAGTGTCTCAAACATTTAAAACGTCTATATGACACATCATTATATAGAAACATTTATGTTTGCAAAGATAGAATAAACATAGTTTTCATTTGAAAATCATCCAAATGAAACGTTTCAATCAGACTTATGTTTTACATCTTATTCTTCAGAGCAACTTGCGAAGATAAACAAAAAAAAAAACAAAAAAAAAAACATAGATAAATAATATAATAAGTAATAACCTTTTTTTTTCTTCCTCTATTTATACAGAGGGAAGTAAAATAATAAACTAAAGCGGTTTTAGAGATGGCAAATCCTTCATTGTTTGACAGATAAACGTAACTCTTCGTAATGAAAAGTGTGTGCATTAAAACGAAGTAAGCTTAATAACAGGAGAGTTGCTGCTGTTAAGACTGCCTACCACCTATCATGAAACACTTCTGACTTCTCATTGGCATTATTGCAGTGTTTAAAGGGCTGCACTATGTATATCAACATGTGTACCTCTGCAGAATAACACTTTCATTTTCTTATCGTTTCATAAAATATGTTAGCAAGAACAGCAGCAACAACAACAGCAGCAGCAATATCAACAACAACAAGAGAGAGAGAGAGAGAGAGAGAGAGAGAGTGATAAGAATGAAGATATAAATGAAGTAAGACTTAACAACAACATAGCAAGAGAGATAATGAAATGTTGTTATTCATGCCATAATCATGTTATTAATTTGTCTAGAGAGAAGTTGTTGTTGTTGCTGTTTGGCTCCAGGTCAGCCCTTATCGTGCAAACGTATGATGAAAGGTGTTCATAGCCGTGACTATCGTGTCTTATATTTTCAGACAGTGTCTCTAGGACTACATTATCCAACGTTTCATAGGTAGGATGTGATGTGAAGGAGAAATTTGGCTGTTATTTCTAGTAGGTCGAGCGACCACACATAGGTTTCCTCGTTGACTTAGTGAGAAACTGTATAAGTGGCCACGAGCTAATCTATTCCGAATCACAAAGATCGATAAGGCAAGTGCTCAAATCCAGCTTCTGGAAAGTTAAGTCGCTGAGAGATAAATATCCCACATTATAACCAACAATAAACCAACGAATTATTTGTCAATTTCTTGTTACTACTGCTGCTGTTGTTGTTGTCGTTGTTATTGTTGTTGGTTAGCATCAGGTCGGCTCTGATCGAGCATATCTATGATCAAAGGTGTTTCAGCTGTGATCATCTGGTCCCCTTTTTTTTCTTTCTTTCAGACAAGACACCCCGGACCACATTATCCAATGTGTTCTTTCCACTTTAAAACAGTAGGGTGTGAGATTTGAAGGGAAGTTTGGCAGGTATTTCTAGCAGCAGATCGAGCGTCCATGTTGGAAGAAGTTTCGTATTCCCGTTGATTCAAATTGATAGGTGTGTCTGCGTACAGTGGTGAATTATACTTCTGTGTGATACCTACTTAGAGTTATGTGGATCAAACTATTGAGAGCTAATGTACAGTGGTGAATTATACTACTATGTGATATCTACTCAGAGTTATGTGGATCACTTATTGAGAGCTAATGTTCAGCGGTGAATTATACTTCTGTGTGATACCTACTCAGAGTTATGTGGATCAAACTATTGAGAGCTAATGTTCAGCAGTGAATTATATCTCTGTGTGATACATACTTAGTGTTATGTGGATCAAACTATTGAGAGCTAATGTTCAGCGGTGAATTATATTTCTGTGTGATACATACTTAGAGTTATGTGGATCATTTATTGAGAGCTACTGTCCAGAGCAAAGAAATCACTCTTAGACGCCACCCGAGTAATATATTTTTAGAACGTATAGAAATATTTCTTCACTAACCACTGTACAATCTTGTACATCTTCTTAGTGGTTCTCTCATCACTACTTCAGCATGTACGTTGGTGGAGTCTATAGTTCGTTAAGGAGGTCTAATAACAACGAAACATGCCCAGGGTTGTTTCCCGTACTGTCTGAAGCAATCAAAAAAATATTATTTAATGATTAATATTGTTTGTTTTTTTTCCTCGCTGCCTGTTCTTTAATTCTCATTGGCTTTTTAATGTTCCCTGCATTAAATATGTTGATACTAACTTAACTATATACAGAACTAAGTATATTGACTATCGTCGTGGCTATGAAAAGCTGCCTAGATTCAGTGCCATACACTGTTTAGTTTCCTTCCTCTTAGTTCTGAAATCAGAGTTCACTAAGATCATGTGTTATATTTCCCCACGGTCAGTGATATGAATACCAGTAATATACTTGCTTCAATATACTACATTTTTTCTGTCTTAGTGTTCAGACCACTCCAGTGCAGGGTTCACTCATCATATTGATGTGATCGAGATGTTACTTCAATCGACGTATCGCCCCATCTGACATCAGAGGCCTATCACTATTAGCTGGGTCCCGAAGTCACTCTTCTCCAGAAGAGCCTCCTGCAAGTGACATTATCATGGGAGATGACATTGAACCTACTTCGGAAGAAAATTACACTATCCCCAGGTTGTCCAACATCCCTGAGGCCTAACATAGTCATATAGTCTGAGGAGGCCAAGAATATCATTCTGATTGAACTGACGGTCCCGTGGGAAGACGGAAGTGAGGAGGCCTCGGAGAGGGAAGCCACCAAGTACCAGGACCTGATCTAACAATGTAGAGATAAAGGGTGGCAGGCCGGCTATTTCCAGTTGAGGATGACTGCAGGGGTTACCCGACACAGTATGTACGGAAGATACTTGCAGCTCTGGGAGTGGCATGGAGGGAGAGGAAGAGAGCTGCTCGTAGGTTGGGGGAGGAAGAGGAAAGAGCCTCATGCTGGCTCTGGAACAGGCGGGAAGAGTTGAGATGGAAGCCAGGAGAAGATGGGGCAGTGACTGGCCAATACTGCCGACCCGCCAACTAGAGGATGTTGTGGTTTAGGGTCGAAATGCCCGAGGAAAGTTGGACACCACCTGATGACTTCCCCTTGGCGAAAGCTACAGTCATGAGTAAGTGACTGGATGTGTTAGCATCTTCAGTTGTGTATTACAAATTAATGGCTAAGATTTTAACGTAAACAATATTAAACATTATACATTTATAAACACCAATTTTAGATTTTAAAAAAAGAACAAATCCACTGTTAATCCGGTAAACAAGAGATAGGTAGGATGATAACGGAATGTAGGCTGCTACGAAGAGATGTTGTCGCTGACACACAGAGATAGAGAAAGAGAGAGACAGAGAAGAGATAGAGATAGAAAGAGAGAGAGCGTGAAAAAGAAAGAAAGAGAGAGAGAGAGAAAGAAAGAGAGAAAGAGGAAGGAAGTATAAGTGAGATGCTGCTACCGAGAGAGTGATACACTGAACAGCCAATCCTTTGTATCATGTGACCGAATGGAAAGAACAGACAACACATGATGTGGACAAGAGGCAAGAAGAAAACGTATTTTTATCGTATGTCTTAGTCGTAATTTTGTTTGTTAGTTTTACATAAAACATGTGACAAGAGGTTTTGATAGGCATAACCAAGTAATTAAAGAATAACGAAATAATTAATAAAAACAAACAAAAACAACAATAATTACTAGCGGGACCCGTGGAAATTTCACATTTTATAAATTTTCATATTTCTATTTCCATGCATACATTTATAGATCTTCATAACATTGTTTCATTTTGTTAAAGGTTTTGATTATGTCTTCGAATTCGTTCCTTAGTTAAGGTTGTTTAAAGTAGAACACTCGAACACACGGACACCGTAACAGGCAGAATAATATTATAGATGATCTCTAGCATAGGCACACGGCCACACCCTTTGTTTTTTGGTGAGGGAGGACGAATCTAGTCGATTAGATTAACTGGTACATATTTTATCGATCTCGGAATAAGGAAAGGCAAGGTCGGTATTGGCAGGATTTGAACTCAGAACGTCAAAGGAAGAACCCAAAGGCAGCAAAGCATCTTGTTCGTTGCTCTATTAAATCTGTCAATTCATTGCCCAAAGCGTCAAACAAAATGCCCCCCCTTGCGATATTTGTTCCGGTTCTTTACGTTCTGAGTTCAAATCCCGCCAGGCCCACTTTGCCTTTCATCCTTTCGGGATCGATAAACAAAATACCAGTCAAGTAATGAGGTCGATTTAATCCCCAATTGCTGGCCTTGTGCCAATGTTAGAAAGAATTATTCTTTTTTTTTTCTAACATAGGCACAAGAACAAAAAATTGGCGGGAGGCGTACAGTTGCTTAAATCGATCCAGTATTTGACTGGTACTTTTATTTTATCGACTCCAGAAGGAAGAAAGACATTGTTGATCTCGGTAGGATTTGAACTCAGAACGTAAGAAAACCAGAACAAATACCGCAAGATATTTTGTCCACCGCTATACCAGATCTACTAATTCACCACCCCCAATAATAATAATAATGATAATGATGTTTAACATAGGCACAAGGCCTCAAATTTAGGAGAAGGGGTTATAGTCAAATATATCGACCCCAGTTCTTGATTGGTATTTTATTTCATCGACCACTGGAAGGATGAAAGACAAAGTTGACTTCGGTGGGATTTGAACTCAGTACGCAAAGAACCAGAACAAATACCGCAAGGCATTTTGTCTGACACTCTAATGATTCTACCAATCCACCACCCTTATAATAATTGTTTCTACCATAGGCACAAGGCCAACAACCTCAGTACTTGACTGGTACTGTATTTTATCGACCCCGGGAGGATGAAAGGAAAAGTTGACCTCGGCGGGATTTGAACTCAGAGCGCAGTGAGCCAGAACGATTACTGCAGGGCATTCTGTCCAAAGCACTAACGATTCTGCCAATTTAGACACAGGGCCTCACATTTAGGAGAAGGCAGTATAGTCAAATATATCGACCCCAGTTCTTGATTGGTATTTTATTTTATCGACCCCTGAAAGGATGAAAGACAAAGTTGACCTCGGCGGGATTTGAACTCAGAACGTAAAGAGACGTAAGTAAATACCGCAAGGCATGTTGTCCTCCTCTCTACCGATTCTGCCATTCCATCGCCCTCAACGATAATAATAGTAAAGGTTGCTATCATGACAAAAGCATTATGATGTGTGTACATTGAGAGATTTATATGAGATTACATAAAATAGATGTGGTCCCTACATTTAGTTATTAAACATTTGTTCATATAGACCAGCGGGAGAGCAGGGCTGTAAATTATACACTTTTATGAATTGGCTTGTAGTAGATTTTTTTTTTTTTTTGAGATAGAAAGAAAGATAGATAGATAAAGGAGAAGGAGACAACATGAGACATACTGATATGCAAGATAGATAGATATAGAGAGATATAGATAGATAGAGAGGTAGAGATAGAGAGAGGAGGAGGGAGAGAGAGAGAGAGAGGCAGTTCACCCACCGACTAAAGCATGTAATTGCACACGATAAGCAGATGGTTGGTTGATTCTATACAGGTCACTCCCGAATGCCTGTTATTATATTCATGTATCTGTGAGTGCACACTTGTGTACGTGTATGCGTGTGTTTGTGCATTGTGCCTGTGTGTGTGTGTGCGTTCGTGCGTATATGTGGATGGGTAAGGTACAACAGGCAGAACGACCAGGCTCATTCGTTTAAAAAACAAAAATAAAAATCTAAGTGGTCACCTGCTTTACACAAAGATAACGTCGGCGGTTTAGGACTCGATACACCTGTTGCGGTTACGAGTTATTTGTTTATTACTACAGGTGAGAGAGTGAACAACGTAGAAACAAAGGTAGAGTGAAAGAGAGAGTGGGAGAGAGGGGAAGTAGGTAGAGTTAGAAAGAGTGATTGAGAGAGAAAATAGAGAGGGTGGGGGGGGTATGTGTGTGTGTATCAAATAAAGGTGTAGTCGGAATATTGGGGCACACCTGCCCGAAAGGTATGAAAGAAGCATACATTCGGTTATTGTACACACTTCCAGTTTATTGTTGTATGGAGGGAAGGTGGGAGAGAGAGAGAGAGAGAGAGTTGGGAGCAGGGTGGTGGTTGGTGTAAGGGTATATATATATATACATATATATAAATATATATATATATATATATACATATATATATAC
>JAOPJM010484438.1:0-10924 GCA_027124095.1 Muusoctopus leioderma | reverse complement strand
GTGCTAGTTGTTGCAAAGTCAGACAGATATATATATCTCCACACAAACATGTGAGGGTATATATATATAATATATATATATATCTCCACACAAACATGTGAGGGTATATATATATAATTGTAAAAACAAGGCTTACAGATACAAAGTAAAGTACTCAATACTTCAGAAAGTAGAGTGTGTTATATTCTTTATTATGAAACTAGTTTACAGAATTAGTTCTGTTTCAATTCTAAGTTATTATCTGATTCACTTAGAATCAAAACAGAACTAATTCTGTACATACACACACACACACTATATATATATATATATATATATATATATATAATGTACATACATAAAATTTATGTATGACCATCTTTATAAGTGGCCAAAATTTGATACTGGCTGAAGACAGATGAGCAATTGTGTGCTGTAACAAAATCCACCAAGTCATACAAATTTTACAATTAGACTTGGCTGTCACATCTTGATGTTATTATTCTCATATTAAACCATGATTTTTGTGTTATTTTCATTGTTTAGTATGATAAACAAGATTCTGCATGACACACACTACCATTGCAATGCAATAGTACTTGGTATACATGTATATGTGTTTTTGTGCACATATGTATGCATGTGAGTGCATATATATATATATATATATATCGTGGTGGAGAGAGGGAGGGAGGGACTACCCACGTAGACCCAACTGAGGCACCAGCTTTTGAAATCGATAGCTGTACAGTCAAAATGGCCATTAACCCTTTTGATACCAACCTGTCTGAGGCCGCCTCAAGTTCTATGTTACAAAATCGCCCATTTTAAAATGTACATGTATAAATTAAAACTGTCCATCATTTTATCTCAGAATATTTTGTTATGTTCCAAACAGTGACTTAATAAAATCCCTCAAAAATTCTTGATTATTTTCAAAATTAATTTGAAAACATAAGCAATATATTTCATAAGAAATATGGCAACAACAGGGTTAAGGATATGAAGGCAGGAAAAGCAGCTGGAGTATCAGGGATAGCAGCCGAGATACTCAAAATATCCAAAAGTAGGACATTCACTAGTCACTCGCATAGTCAATCAGGTAGTACAGGAATTGGATCATACCCAATGACTGGCATAGCAGTATCAACATCAACTGCTACAAGAGCAAAAGAGATGCTCTAGAAAGAAGCAACTACAGAGTTATCAAACTGATGGACCAAGTTATGAAAGTGACAGAAAGAGTTATAACACAACTAATTAGGAAGAAAATTAGCTTAGATGAGATGCAGTTCAGGTTTGTGCCAGGATGGGGTACCACTAATGCTCTTTTCTTAGTAGGACAACTACATAAGTTCTTCACAAAGTGCAAGCCACTATACTTAGCATTTGTTGACCTGGAGGTCTTTGACAGGATAGGACGTTCTGTAGCCTGGTGATCGCTAAGATAACTAGATGTAATTGAATGGCTTGTAGGAGCTGTGCAAGACATTTATAGAGTTAGCAAGAAGTTTAATGAGGAACTTAGTGTGCAGGTAAGTGTTCATCAGGGCTCAGTTCTGAGCATCTTCTTGTTTATTACAGTTTTCTAGGCCATAACAGGAGTTTTAAGACCAGCTGCCCATGGGAACTTCTGTATGCATATGACCCAGTTCTCACAGCTAAATCTGTTGGAAAATTAGAGAAGAAATACCAAATATGGAAGCAAAGCTTATAAAGTAAACCTAGCAAAGACAAAACTTTTAGATAACAAGAAAGAAACAGGACTCTACTGCCCTCTAGGAGATAGCCAAACTTGACATGCAGAAAAAGAGCAGGTAGGAATTCCATATGGTGAACCCAATGTAAACCATGGGTACACAAGGTGCAGTAGGATCACAGGCAGGGTGCACAAGAGGTGCAGTCGGATCACAGGCAGGCTGACAGAGGAGGACTTTCTATGTAGCAGATGCGCAAGAGTAATTAGCAGTAAGAACAACTAGGAAATAAATTCTTTCAAGAGCTAGGAGAGCTCCCTAAAAGTAGTTAATAGCTTGTTACTTAGGTAACCTAATTAACAGTGACAGAGAGTGTTCTGAAAGCATAGTAGCCAGAGTAAGAACAACTTAGAAAAAGTTGAAGGTGCTATTATCTCTGCTGTCGACAAATGGATTCTCTCTCTCTGAATGAAGGAGACACTGTATGATGCATGTGTACGACATAAAATGTTGCATGGTAGCGAAACATGGGCACTATATGGAGGGTGTGCAAAGACTGGAAAGAAATGAGGTTAGCATGCTTCACTGGATATGTAACGTTAGTTTGCATGAACAGCAGAGCACAAATGAGCTGAGAGAAGAAGTGCATATAAGAGGAATCAGATAAAGTGTGCAATGCAAAAAGACTAAGCTGGTACGGATGGGATGTGTACGAAGGATGACAGTTGGGTAAAGATCCAAGAGAAAGGAACCCGTGGAAGAGGAAGACTAAGGAACACATGAAAAGTGGTGAGACACTGTACAGGCTAAGTCCTGTCCAACCCATGCAAGTATGGAAAAATGGACCTATGATGATGATAATGATATATGTGTGTGTGTATGTGTGTGTGTATGTATGCATGCATACATATATATATATTTATATATATGGGGGAAAAACTTTTCTTTTAGAAATGTTTTACTGAACACACAACTGTATTCAAGTTTTAAATTTTTATCAAGGTTTTTCATATTTTTGTATAGATTCCTTGCAGTGTGTTTGGCATAGTAAAGTTCCTAATTCACCATCAACATTTCTAGACTTTCATAGTCTCATCTTCAGGATGAAGAGATGTTGGTGTGTGTTCTGCCTCTTTATAGTAGGCAAGGCCAATGTGATCAGTGTAGACATCACCACTGGAATTTGAATTCTGTTAGATTTATAGGTCATCAGTCAGCTGACTGATGATGCATAAATCTAACAGAATTCAAATTTTGGCAATAATCTCTCCACTAATCTCATTGGCCCTGCCTACTATAGGGGTAGTAACACACACAAACATCACTTCATCCTGAAGATGAGACTATGAAGATCTAGAAACATTGATACGGGAATTAGGAGCTTAACTGTTCCAAACAAACTGCAAGGAACTCATATGAAAATATGAAAAAACCTTGATAAAAAAAGATAAAACTAGAATACAGTCGTGTATTCAATATACGACACACACACACACATATATATATATATATAACTGCCAAGTCTTCTTCACGAACAGAAATATATATATATATATATATAGTGTATATATATATAGTGTATATATACACACGTAAACATGAACACACACAGAGTTCCTCAAGAAATCTACATTAAAAATACAATATCTTAATTGCAATTTTGATGTATGAAAGTTTTATGCAGTTGAGAGAGGACATGTACAAACAAGCATTACCTGGAGAAGACAATGCACACCGTCTAGAAATTGCAACCCCCCAACACACATATACAGTGTCCTATAAGTGTATCAGATTTGATATGGGACACTTCATACACTTGTGCAGACACATGCACACACATATCAACAGTAGTACGTTTCAAGGAACTGAAAACTATAATGGCTTGTAATCACTAAGTAGCATTAGCAATGATCGGTGTTGAGACATGGGTTTAATGTTTAATATTCAAGAGAAAGACATGGTAGTAGTAGTAGTAATCAGAGTTTGGCTGTCACAAGTACATGGTAATGGTTCTGAAAACAGCCAAAGTGTGCCACTAACTTCTTGGTGAATAATGCTCATGAATCAGTTTCCTTTCTTAGATGGAGCTGCTTCACTTCGCTTCATTTGCCAATGCATAGGAAAAGGCAACAAACATCACACAAGTTCGCAAACCCCCATGTCCACTAAAAGTTATCAGGCTTCATCCTATATACCTGACCCAACCCTAATAATTATTAGTGATAGAAAAGATGAGCTAACAAGGAAGCCCCTACATGGTTGCTTGATCTGCTAGAAACAGCAGCCAAATCTCCCTCAGTCCACACCCTGGATAAAGCAGTCCAGAGTTCCTGAAAATATAAGAGGAGATGGTAGGTCTGCTCAATCCAGCTTGTAGCTAAACAACAACATTAATAGGAGGCAGAAATAATGGCAGTATTAATAGTTTTTAATGGATGAATTATAAAACAGCAAAGCCATCTAATAGTTCCTCTGATATTAGGGCTGCAGGTAGTTACATGATGATGATGGTGGTGGTCATAAATGATGCTAACAATGATAATAGCAATGGATGATAATGATGATGATGATTATAGCTATGATAATAGCAATGGTGATAATGACATTCATTAAATTGATGATGATGATGACGATGGCTTTGATAATAGCAATGGTGATAAATAGCAATGGTGATAATTGTAGTCATGATAATGACAATTATGATGATGGTGATGTTGGCAATCGTGATGATGATTAAAACGTATACATACAAACAAGGCAGACTTCTCAGTTTACAAGTAACTGGCTATAATAAAAATAAGAACTATAGTACTGAAAAGGTAGTTAGGACTCAGTAATAGAAGTAGAAGCAGCTGATGGAAGTGGCCTTAGTAACATTTTTTTTTTTAATATCCTTTTCATTCTGGTTGCCATAGTAACTCCACATCCCTGGCTGACAAATCAACGATTTCACTGCAAGCAGTACATTATCTTGCATGAGACCATTTAAGTTCTGATATGCTTCATAGAAAGTTGAACAAATACAAGTGATCTATCTTTAAGGGCTGTCGAAACAATATGCATGATAGACAACACACAGTACCTCAAATTACAAACACACTGAAGGGATGTGTATATTTAATATTTAGTGGGTAGATAATATAGAAATATATCGGACATCTATATGTATAGAGTACACATAGATGCAGCCATTATAGACAGATGTGTATTTAGAAAATAATAATAATAATGGAAATAATAAAACAACTAAAGTGGAATCAGACTAAGCTGAGTAGAAAAAAAAACTAAACAATTAATGAAAAACCAAAGCAAAGACAGATAAAATATTGATTTCTTTTTACTTGACACAGAGAGGGGGATATATCTAATTGAATCATAATTATTTTATGTCTGTTTTTCCATGTTTGCAGCACAGCTTCTTACCACTTGTTGAGGCCCTTTGCTATCTCTTTCGCGAGGTTCAGCATCCTGAGATCAACCCTCACCACTTCTTCCCATGTCTTATACCTCTTCCACAGGTTCCTTCCACTTGGCACTTATTTACCCAACTGTCATCCTCCATACAATCACATGTCTGTACCAGTGCAATATCCTCTCTTAAACACTACAGCCGATTCCTCTTATACCCAGTTTTTCTCTCAACTTGTTTGTGCTTTGTTGTTCATTCATGCTAACATTACACATTCAGTGGAGCATGCTCACCTCATTTCTTTCCGGCCTTCAAACACCCTCCGCATTTAATACCCATATTTCGCTACCATGCAATATCGCCTTTCATACACAAGCATCACACAATCTGCCCTTCACTTGGAGAGAGAATCCCTTTATTGCCAGCTGAGGTAAAACTATTAAATTACTGGTACTTATTTTAGTGACTCCCCGGGAGTGAAAAACAAAATCAATGCAATAATGAGAGAGAGAGAGTAGAAAAATGTATAGGGAAGCGGAAGAAGCATAAATGGAGACTGAATAGAAATGGAAATGCAAGCATAACAGCAAGATGAAAATTATATAAATGCAGACTTGTAAATATGTACCCACATACCACACACAGTGCAGTCTATGTCTGAAATTAAAAACGCATATATATACAAGCATGTGCACTAGTAATGTCATCTTTATATGAATCAAACGAGTGGATTTCCTCTGTGTTTGTGTGTTTATTGAGTGTAATAGACAGAAAAAGAGAAAAAAAGAACAAAAAAAAAAACAAAAGAAAGAAAGACAGAAAAAGAAATTGTAGACAGCAAAGAGAAATAAACGAGAAATTAATTACATAAATGACAAGATAATAATCAGTATTTTTTTAAATTGCCAAAATTAGGAGACAGGACAGATTCATTAGAGGGACCACATTTTCCTCTTGTCTGTGTCCCCATCACTACATCCACCCCACCCACACCCTATCTCTCTCTCTTTTTTTTTTAATGTGAAAACACAATTAGTGGGTGGTTTCTTACTCTGAAAGATTCCCTGTGTTCCAATAAATCCAGAGTGTAGGGGTGGCGGTAGCTGTGTGTGTGTGTGCGTGTGCGTGTGTGTGTGTGTGTGTGTGTGCGTGTGTGAGTGATGGGGCTGGAGACACCGCCAAAAGCCAATGAACTGATCAATACTATAAAGTCTCTTTCAGGTCAGTCGTTGCTGGAAGAATGCACAGTCTAACGACTGACCGTCAGCATGTCTGCTGATGTTGCAGCTCACTGCTTCCAACACATGCACACACACACACACACACACACACACACACACACACACACACACACACACGCACCAAAAAAAAGGAGAAAAAGAAAGGAAGGACCACTTGTGTCCATTGCTGTAAATTTTGGGTTCCCGGGTAAAATATTTTTAAAATTCTCTTCTTTTTTTTTCCAGTGTTATTATTATTATTATTATTATTATCATTTGGCAGAGTAGTTAGCGCGTCGGACAGAATCCTTTCTGGCGCTCTGAGTTCAAATCCCGCCGAGGTCAACTTTGCCTTTCATCCTTCCGGAGTCGATAAAATAAAGTACCAGTCAGGTACTGGGGATGGTTGGCCTTGTGCCTAAATTAGAAACAATTATTATTATTATTAGTAGTAGTAGTAGTAGTAGTAGTAGCAATTGTTATTATTATAGAATATTTAAGTGAACAGATCTCTATGACAGAGCTCACATGAAAGATTAATTTTTAATCAGATTACCTTATGGAAGCAAGTTTTGTTTTTCCATTTTTACTAACAGAACGCTTTAGGATTGTTTGAGGGCTCATCCCATTAACTGGGGGAAGAACGGTTCGTTCTTAGATATTTTTAACGTTTCATATATTTTTTGGCAAATAAC
The DNA here is from genome assembly GCA_027124095.1 of Muusoctopus leioderma. NCBI lineage: Eukaryota > Metazoa > Mollusca > Cephalopoda > Octopoda > Octopodidae > Muusoctopus > Muusoctopus leioderma. Next base: position 3,924 of record JAOPJM010484438.1, on the reverse strand, counting down.
CGTTTGCCTTGTTGTTTGAATAGCAAGATGGCCAACTCAGAATTAGTAGGAAGAGGTGCTCGTAACAGTGGTGGTAGCAGTAACCTCAATAACGTAAACAAACACCACCCCCGCAAGACCAATTATTTTCAAACAAGAAAATATATGTTTTTTTTAAATGCAGTTGCACAATGGAAAACACAAGAAAAGAACAGTATAAACTGTACGAACAGCAACGACAATACCAACAGCAACAACATTTCAATACTACTTCCTTGCCCGAGTAATTTACACAGGAAAGAGTGAGTTGGAAGATGACATTCCTCTCAACGAAGTGGGTTTCCCTATACCCTCGAAAAACGAGTGCCCCATTAAGGGAGCAGAGAGGAGGTTGTTGCCATTGTTGTTGTTTAACCCCAGGTCAACTCTGACCTAGCAGACCTAAGGTCAAAGGCATTCCAGGAGTGACTATGCCGTCTTTTTCCTATGTGCAGAGAAACCACGATCACATTATCCAATATGTCCTTTTATAAGACGGTAGGATCTAATTTTAGGGAGATTTGCTTGCTATTTCTAGAATGACACCCTGGTTGGGGAGGAAATCAATCATACTGGTGGTGCAGGGCAGTAGACTACATGTGTGGCAATAAAGAATAATTTAGGACCTTCTGCCTTGAAAGAAGAGGGAAAGCAAAAACAGAAGGCAGCGTACTGCAGCAGAGGTGGTGATAACAGCAAGCTGCTGCCACTGCAACTTCTGTTTCCACTACACTACAAATTGTAAGTCCGAGGATAGCCAGAGTGGAAATAAAGACAAGTGGAATTACTATATCCTCAATGCCACCAGCACCATCGGCCAACGAGTTAGGGCACCGAGAATCCGATGGGCCTCCTCCTCCAGTAGAGCCAGACACAGACTTCAAGCAGCAGTTTCCCCCATCGTCTAGCAGTGATGGGCAGGACATGGAGACTGGAGAATCGTGAAGAAATCGCCGAGTACAGTAACAAATTAAAAGGGGGCAGCAAAAAAAGAATAAGCCTGACTAAAGTCAAGTAGGATGCTGCAAGTTCCCTACTGGCCTGAAGTGAACGAACTTCACGGTTGTCCGAATCCGAATTAACAAGGAGAACCCAATGAAACAGCTAAATAACCTAAATCAGAACGAAAAAAAGTACTGTGCTGAAAGAGCAGGGGATAGGAGTCGAATACACCGAACCCTAAAATGATAGATTGTTGGTGAAAACCACACCAACAGTCTATCTAGAGCTAAAGGAAAACGTCTTTGAGGATGTGGGACACTTCAGGGCTCGGCAAAAGCCGAGGATGCTCACGAGCAATTTCGGAAGTTCCAGTTTGCAGAAGGCGGTCATATCGGAAGAGGTCGGTATCATGAAGAGCCCTGATCCTACATAGGCGGCGGCTTTTCACCCATGTGTGTGAGGGTTACCTTTATTTGTTTTCTGTACTAAATGTTTCACCTATTTTAATATAATGTATTTCGTTTCTGCCCCACCCCTGTTTAATGTGTGGGTGTATTTATATATGCATACATCTATGTATGTGTGTATGCAAACCACCAATGATAAATACTGAGGAAACGCAAATTTAACGCTCTGACTAAGTCCACCTTGCTTGCCTCCGCTGTGGATATCACCAAATTATACAGGCGACTGTCACACTGAATCCCATACAATTCACCATTTCATGTCAGAGTGTGCAGTATGGTCTATTATTATTTCAGAATAATAGACATGGGGGCGGGCATGATCTATTATTTTAGAAGAATAGACATGTGAATCGAGGCGCGCCTAGTCGTTCGGCCAACTAAATTTATGCCATATGTGTCTACCTGATCAGAGATGACGTGAGGCTATACAAAAACAGCAACAACGCCACTAATACAATCACTAACAATCCCACCACTCTTACCAACACCATCACCGCCGCCGACAGCCACAAGAAGAGCCCGAGCCAGAAGAGCAACAATAACATCAGCAAATCTAATGCTGTCACTGACTAAAGCAACAGCAGCGGCTGCAACACAAGCAAAGAAAAGAAAACTGTGATGGCTCACAGCAGAAACAATTACTAGACTACCACTGCCGCTGCCGCCTCCGCCACCACCGCTGTGACCAAGAACGTCTTCACCGCCCGACGAAAATGAGAGAGCAATACAGAAAACTAGGGTTGTGAAAAACATAAAAACCAACCATAAAGTTTTCTATTGATTCAATCTGACATCAACAAGATCATGGAATGAATTATCAGAGATTACATTCTCAGAAGAAAATGACTTGCTAAATTGATACTTAACACTGCTTCCGTTCATGTAGAATCTGCTTCATACGGCTTATTGAAAAATAGGACTGGATTTTTAAATAACTGTTCAACCAGTCAAGCATAGACTTAGTACAATTGGCCTTTGTGAGGATTTTCGGAAAAGTTGATGATGGGATGATAAGCTACAAGCTACATGATCTCGATATAATTATTTAGAGAACTGGAACAATGGCTGCATGACATGTTAAAGAACAGAATTCAAGTTGCTGCAACCAACAATACCTTTTCAAAAAAATAAAAATTCTAAATGTAGGTTCTCGGGAAATTTCTTTTGGCCATTATTGTTTTCTCAGTCATATCCTAAGTAATTAACAGCTACTCTCACTAGCTATATTGATTATATAAAACTATGAATGGTAATCAAGAGTTGTTAGGATGTTAAAGCCTACAGAAGGTATTTAATGCCGTATGCAGTTGGACTGAAATAAGCAACATGCAATTCCATGCTGGAAAGTTTTTAGCATTTCGCTATCAGCCATCTAAGACATTGCACACTGGATACATAGGGCCAGGAGATATTGCAATCACAGAGACACATTAAAGTGCCGATAACTAATAATCGCAACAATGTGCAGACAACTGCCAAGATGGATCTTGATAATATTTAGAACACCAAGTGATTTTGGTCCTTTGAAGTTCTTCTTAATCTTCTGGAGTATTGTTCGCAACTATGGTCTCCTTGTAATGCCACACTACAGAACTGGAAGTAACTTAAGGGTCCTACTAAAAGAAGATGGCCTCTTTGCAGTAGATTAACTACTAGTCCAGATATGGCTGTGTTGAAGAATTTCGCTTTACAGCTACGTGGTTTCTTGCTCGATCTCACTGTGCGACACTTTGGTCATAGTCCCGAGTCTATTAAAGCCTTGTGGGTGGAATTTGTTTGGCGAAAACTGTGTGAAAGCTCAGCAGAAGGACTGTTCCAGTTTTTTGGTAGTAGACTTAATCCGTCACCTGGTGTAACACCACCACCTGCACCTTGTGTAACTTAGCGAAGTTCACTCGTGCAAACCTTCGGGCCAGATCTCTAATCTGAGGATAACTTCCTCCCACCAGTCACTGGGTTCCTGAAAAGGGTCATGGGCGATGTCCTTCTTCCTCTGACTAAGCCATTAAAAACACTTTACTTCCTATAGCGTAGAAAGAAAATACGCGCTGTGAAACTCTCGAGATGGACGTTACTACCAAACATTACACGTTGCCCATCCGGTTTATGGATAGATACTGTAATAAGTTGGACTTCAAAGGACCACAGATCTTTAGTATATTTCTCAAAACTATAAGAACTCTGCATGGAGCAAATATCAACACATCCGAACGACAGTTGGGTATATTCTACAGTGTACGATCCTAGATACTACTACATCACATCAAGATACGAAAATGAGGATAGCACCATCAAACTCACTCATTCACAAAACGAAGCATGCAGCAGCATTAAGGGCATTGCCCCTGCATGGCCACACCAACTGGCTGGAACCAGCAAAAGAGTAAATATATGCATATATAACATGCGGCCATGCTGGAGCACCGCCTTGAAGTCGATCAGATCGACCCAGTACTTTTGAGTCTGGTACTTATCTTATCGATCTCTAAGCCGAACC
>JAOPJM010484336.1:0-10924 GCA_027124095.1 Muusoctopus leioderma | reverse complement strand
AGACATATATATGGTGGGCTTCCACACAATTGCCATCTACCAAATTTTATTCACAAGGCTTTCGGTCAACATGAGGTTATGGTAAAAGACACTTGCTCAAGGTGCCACACAGTGGGATCAAACCTGAAATTATGTGATTACGAAGCAAACTTCTTAACCACATGGCCATGCGTTCACTCCTGTCCATAGAGGGGATCAAAGATTAATACCAGTTTCTAATCGTGTTATGTGTTGCACTCATGTGAGGGATAAATACATATTTATCCTTTAAATAGTGAGCAATACCATAATGTAATTGGTAAACTCCCAGTGAACTGGGAGTTTACCTTAATTTAATTGCCAATTGTATCTATTCCACTCACTCTGCTAATGCTCTTGGGAAAAGTATGAATGTCACAATTTCCATTCTCCCCACCTCCTGAGGTCAACAGGGCTGATCCCCCATTGGTGGATACATCTGATAATGAAAAGTCAAGTAATTAGTTAATAGGTTAGTGACTTAATCATTGTGTATATGGCAGGTGCTCTGTAGTGTAATTGGTAACGATAGACATGTGATTTCAGTTCCATCAGTAGGCATGTTGCTTTATTTTTAGGAGCATGGATTGGCAGTATCGATAGAGCATCAGACAAAATACCTTGTGGTAGTTGATTATGTCCCTTTATGTTCTGAGTTCAAATCCCATCAAGGTCAACTTAGGTTTTCATTCCTCCAAGGTTGATAAAATAAGTAAGAGTCTACATGTATTAAGATCGATATAATCGACTTAAAACCCTTGAAGGCAATGCCCCAGCATGACCAATGACTGAAACCAGTAAAAAGGTTTTTAAAAATGTGTGTGTGTGCACGTGTGCGTATCTTTGTGTGTACTCAAACTAAACATATTAGTTAAAGTTTAATAAGTGAGCACGGTGAAATCTATCAGTCAACTTACATATCTTTTTTCACTAAAACTCAATGCCTTGTTTACTAAGTAAAACATTTATCATAATATGCTACAGGTATTTATCATTTTGTGGAAACTTAATATTCACTGTTGAACAACATGACATAAAAAAATAGAGACTATTCAATTACAGTGTCTGATAATGATAGAAAGAATAAAGTAGAGTCCTAAGGTCAGGTAGTTAATTGCTAGCCATTTAATTGCAGCAATGGACAGGTCACATGCAACAAGAGAAGCTGCAGTGAGTTAATAATTGGTTGATGATAATATTCAGTATATCAATGACTCATATACTATGCAAATCAGTGGGACTCTGCAAAATATCTCAACACTGAATTTCAAACAAAAGCACAGAGGAAATGTTGACAGCAATAATAGGAACTTTTTCTTAAAAACATCTGCAGCAGATTTATAATAGTTCCAACATTTCAAAAAAAAAAAAAAAAAAAAAAAAAAAAAAAAAAAAAAAGCTTGACAAGAAAAACAATTTTTTCCCCTAATCGAATCAATATTTTTCTTCTAATATGTGGCAATTTCTAAAAAAAATCTCTTTTCTTTTCATCAATCCTATAAAATAAAACTAACTTATTGTGTTTAAATTATGCACACTCTATCGCTTATACACAGTTTCACTGCCATATTACTCCCCACTCTACCCATATTCCACTCAATTTTCCACAAAGTACTATATTTACATCATATATGCCAACACAGCCAGTTAGATTTTTACCAATCAATTGTGAGTTAAAGCTATTTTTCCAAACAATTGTAAGGCACCACAAGTTCTTCATGTGTTCATAAATGTATGTCATAAGCATATTCCACAAACAATGAGCACATAGTAGTAACTTTTCTTCATAGCTAAAGTGGTTTCATATATTTCAAGGGCTAAATTAAGAAAATACACATGACAAGAGATTTATGTGCAAATTCTTTTACCAATAACTTGCTGAATGTTTTTGAGGGACGACTCTATATCCACAATGAAGGTTACAGGATTACTTCTTTCTACAGAGTACTGTTTAGAAAAGAAAAGTAATACCAGTATCTCTTCCCCCCCCTCTCCCTCTCTCTCCCCCTCCCTCACTCACACACACACACATTCACACACATGTCATCAATGTTCACCAACAAACATTTTATGTGAATAACATGAATAAATTCACACAGATAATATTTTTTAATAAAAATATATAAGTATTTAATAATATTACAATACAACCACAAAATCATCACCATCATCACCACCACAAGCTTATAAATTCCTGTTGCTTTGTTGGAGACCAGCAATACATATATGCATGCATACACACAGAGAGAATTTAATCTTGAAACAAAAAAACTATAAATACACAAACATAAAATCTAGAATTAAAAACAAAATTTCAACAACTAAAAACTAAAATTGACACAAAAAAATTACAACTTTAGAATAGATTTTCTATATCTGGTAGTAATATCATTAAATTGTTATAGTAAGATTTTTTTCTAGGCCCAGATTGATTCTTCACACATGGCAACATCAACCAGTGGCATTGTAACAGCAATGAAAGAAATGAAGAACTAAATGCAACAAAACAAAGCTGTGGAGGAATCATGGTAAACATGATAAAATACAGGTCAACTTAGCACTGAGTTGAGTTAATGGCATGGAGAGGAAGAAGAAAGAAAATATAAGTTATGTGAGTAATGAAGAATTGCCTTTATTGTTGTTACACTTACTAGTCTAAAAATGGTGAGATCAAATCTGAGGATGGTGGGACTCACTGGAAGCTAATGAAGTATGGTGAAATAACGCTATACTGCAGACCTACCCAACCCATCCAACAACAATAATAATAATAATAATTGTTTCTAACAATAAAATAATTACAACAGTGACACTAGCCATAGCTTCACTTGTCTTATATCTCTGAATGATGACATGACAAGTTGAGAATTAGAGTTTCCATTGGTATAAGGCCACACAACTCGGGGAGGTGTGTCATTGATTAAACCAATTCCTGGTACTTGACTGGTACTTATGTCATCTACCCCAGCAGATGAAAGATAATGTTGCTCCAGTGGGATTTGAACTAAGAACATAAAAGAACATAACTCTAATAACACAAGGCATTGTGTCCAGTGCTCTACCAGTTGTGCCCCGTAACTAAATAAAGCAAGACATATTGTGCAGTGCTCTACCAATTCTACCATCCACCACAGAATAATAATGATGATGATGATGATGATGATGATGATGATGATGACGATTTCTAACAGAGGGACTAGGCCTCACATTCAGGGGATGGGTATAATCAATTAGACTGACACTAGTACTCAACCATACTTATTCTATAGACCCCTGGAAGGATGAAAAGCAACGTCAACCTCAGCTGGATTTGAACTCAGAATGGGTGCTACATTGTTGACAGTGACAGTGACAACAACAATAACACTAATAATAAAACTACATCTTATTTCATTCTCAAATCTCTTCAAATGAAATGACACCCTGAAATGTTTAATTGCATCTTGATATATTTTGTTTGCTTGTTTTCTTTGTTACTACCAATTATTATCTAGCCCCCCCCCCCCCCGCCACACAAACTATTAATTCACAAACATATTTCTCCAATCACTAAAATAAAGACTTCAGAGTCAAAAGGTCACATGTCACCTGACTTTGACAGATAACTAAATGATTTGGAATATTTATCTGCATTCAGGACAAATTTAGGGAAAAAAATAATTCACCTTCAACGAAGCTGCTAATTTCCATTCCATTATCTCTTCTCTTACTGGCTTTATATTTATTCCAGATTATAACCATCATTATTTATTGGATAACAATTCATATACTTGACAAAGCAGTATAGACAATTGAGCTCAAATTGGAAAAAACGATGCTTAACATTTTAGCTCTGTCTGGAACTGGTTCACTTCTTCAGTCAAATCAATGTTCAACAGTAAATATTTATGCAGTTTAAAATTCTTTTCTGCATCAGAAGTTTCATTTTTATGGAAATGTTGCCACTTGGATCTAGTAAAGAAACAGATGCTTGTGGCATCTTGGAATCTATAGAAATCTTCTATTTAATGAAATACATGCTTTCTTCACAAAGTTATCACAAGAGCTAAACTAAAATTGTAGCTAAATTTGATAAATCATATGATAAAGAACTTTTTGATTAGTCATAATTACATATGGTTTCTATCAAAAAGGATAATAAAAAGCTACAGAATGAGTAAAAATGTAGCAAGCCAGAAAAATGTACATCAGATTAGGTTTTTAAGATAATAAAATAATGCAGTAGTAGATTTTTTATAGCTAGTAATCAAAAAAACACACAGACCTTCAACCATGTATTTGTGAGTTCAAATCTATTACAGATGTTTTGTGATGATTTTCAAGGAAAGACAGAATTTTTTAAGTGTCAGAATTCCAGTCTTCTTAGACTCAATGGCACATAGATTAAGTATTTTATTTATACAGGTTCAGCCAGTCTAATCCTTGGTCCCCTTGTAAATATATATTAGTGCTTCTGCTAAGGAATGAGAGAGAGAGAGAGAAAGAGTCACAGATGGCCAAGTTGATATTAGTGACACAAAATCAGCCAAGAGGTCAGTAGTTTGAATCTTGTCTCTGGAAGCACACTATATATGTGGCCATGATATCCAAGAGTGAAGGGTCCTGACCAAAACATATATTACGTACTCTTTTCACAACACAATATACTTCATATTTTGCTTTTAATAGATTTATCATTCATTTGATTAACATTACAGAACCCAAAGTTAAGTATTGGTTTCATGATTTCCTGAAGACATGTAGTAAGAATCAGTATCATATTCATATACAGTATATTGCAGAATTTCAAAAATATCAAGTTTGAAACATTGAGTCATGGTTTCAATTTTAGATGCACACATTATCAAGACAATGTATCAGAACAATATGTAAACTAATGATGGGGGGACTCTGACTGTGAGATTAAGGTGTGTGACCACTGACCACTGACCACATGATATGAATCTAAAACTTGCTAGAACTGCTCTGCAATGCTTTTAAGCAAGGTACAGAATTCTGCTTGCATAAGTCTGCCGACAGACAACAAATCCCAGTTCTAATTCTTGGTGGAGTGGTTAGGGATAGGAATAATATTTAACTAAAAAATTACTTGTCTTAATCCTTTTTGATACTAGCCTGCATGAAACCGTTACTGTTACTATGATAAAAAATGTTTGTTTTAAAGTGTTCATATGTGAATTTAAACCTCCCATTATAATTTTATGTAAGAGCTTTTTGTTAAGTTATATTCAAAACACCAACTTAACAGTAAGAAAGTTAGTTATTTTACTCAATCCATCCAATTCTTGAGTATTTTCAAAATTAATTGAAAATCATATGCAGTGCATTTCATTAGAAATATGGTAACGAAAGGGTTAAGGCTAATTATTGAAAAAGAAAGCTAGAGTTAATTGTATTGATTCTAATATATTTATTATCAGTGGATTAATGAAACGCAGACTTGATTGTATTGAGATTTTAGCTTGGAAATGACAGGGACACAACTAAATACTGTAATATATTCAGTTTGGTGTACATGACTCTCTCAGTCATGTACACCACCTTATTTCAGATATCACTCAATAACTATGTTAATACATTCTGAATTACAAGGTTCTATAGAGTCAGTACTCAACCATGGGTTTTTTTGTAGCATCGAGGTAAGAGGAAAAAATCTCCTCCAGGATAGGATGTCAGTCTGATATGGGGTGTTGTTGTTGTTGTGAGTGGTTAGCCCTAGGTCAGCCATGATTAAACAAAGGAATTCCAACCCTGGCCATCATGTCTTTTTAAGGGGAATCTAGAACTAAATTATCTAATGTGTCCTTCCCATTTTTAATACAGTAGGGTATGCCTTGAGAGAGACCTGGGTGCTATTTCTAGGTCTTTGGCTCAAGTCTGCAATAGGCAGATTTTCTTGCAGGAGGATAGAACTCATTACTGTAGGCCAACAAAATAGTAGTCAATTCTACAGTACTGCTGCTGCTTAATGTTGCAAATTATAGCTCCCCGCCATGGTACCTACTTAGAGTTAGGCAGACTCAGCTATTGACAGAATACAAACCACCGTTGACAGGATACAAATCACTAACCCCTTGGCTTGTTTTCTGGTACCCTGTTGACTCAGCCATTTGCTGCTCTTGTATCTCTCTAACCTAAAGGGAAAACAGGAAACAGAAATAGATTCAGTCTGAATTGAAAACAGACTTGTTACGTTAACATGCTATCTATTACTGTGTTATGGTTGAGAAGCTATACAATCACTCAACCAAATCAAAGTCTCAAATACTAGATCTCCAATAATCCTAACTACTATAAATGTGTTCAAAGGTGTTTGATTGTTGCACTGCTTATGTGTTCCCAAAATTCATTTTTATAAGTAAATATGGGCTGCAAAGTTTTACAATTTCAGACATTTTCTTGACTTGTTAATGAGTTTATACAACTGATGACTTATTTGTTAAAATAACCAGCCAACTGTAATATGTGAGCAGTAACTATTTACTTAATAGGTTAGGTAGATCTACTAAACTTCTAAACAACCTTCTAAACCAGCAGCTTAACTACTTAGCTACTATTACAAAAGGTAGTTATAAACTATCATCCTTTTTTTAAAGTTTAGTAGTTTAGAAAACAGAACATTAACTCTTAACATCCTGTTAAAAATGTTCTAAGTCCTGTAATGGTAGAGCAGAAAATCCCTTAAAATGGGATTTTTGCAGCTTATTTATTATGAAATTTACAGGTAAGAAACACAGGTGCTTAAGGTGCTTTCACACAAAATCAGTTCACTTTCACCATATATATATAGTTCAATGATTCATATCAATTTGATGATGCTGTACCATGTGGAACTGTGTCTTATAGGATGTTAAGAGTTAAGTAAATTCAAATTTGTCACTACTAAAAATATTTCAGTAAATGTTTAAATAACTAAAATGTAGAAAAGATAGTCCTAACTTCAAAGACAGAAAGAAAAAAATGTTTTATCTACTAAGCCAATCTATAATTGTTGTTCACTATTTTTTTATACACAACTAATAGGAAATTATACAGCAAACCCACACAAACACTCGAAATTAGAGACTAGCCTGAAGGCAGTCATAACATTTTATTACCAAACTAAAAGGAAAATACTAAAAATGTTTTCAGGAAAGAGTATAACGAAAATACAATTTGTATAAAGGTACTTCAAAAAATATGGAAGCACACATTAATTGTAATTGTTGCCACAAGTAAAATGTCGCAATTCTAAAGGAAAAATTAATTCCATAATTTAATGGGAAGAAGAAACTTTGTGGTGGTATTAAAGTTTTAAATTAGCAGAATCACAAACTGTTTCCATTCTAGTGGAAACATTTTGAAAAATTTTATTCCAAAGAAAATCATAGACAATGTTCAACAAAGACAAACCTACACAATTTAATCACTCATTTTATTTTATGTCCTTAAAAAAGAAAAAAAAATAGACTTTGGATGAATAGTTCCATGCTAGCCTGGATTGGCTAGTATTGAGTATTCATATACCTGCATTCATAAATTAATGTTTGCTTTTTTTTTTCCGTAATGGGCTGTCTCCTTCATACTAACCACTCATCAGTGAAATATGACTGGCACCTATTCTCTCACCTAGACTGAATGCAGAAAGACATTTGTCTCACCTAATGACACCATACAATGTTAATGACAGGTTTGATTACATGACTGGTAATACATCACCCTAATTACTTAAACTAAAAACCTATAATTGTTTCTATGATCAGTAATATAACTTTATCCAGTATAGTTTACCTAGCACACTCTAGTCTATCAAATATAATCATTCTCTTATCATACGTCCTTTTACTGCTCAAGAGTCCTACTTTGTTACTCTACTGTAATGTTATCCAAAATCTATAAAATTCAAATATATGAAAGCCAAAACCTTAGAAGAGCATCATATGATGCTGTAATAAAAACAACCTTCAGCAAACCCAGCAGCATTTTTAGATTATATTTCGAGAGGCAAAAAAAAAAAAAAAAATTAATCACAAAGAGTTTTCCCTATATTTTTCTCTTATATATGTAAGAAATAACTGCTTGACTGACTAACTCCTTACAAAACAGCAGTAGTAAAAATATCAAATAAGTTATACTTCTTCCCAACCCTATGAGTTTCATCTTAAAGAAGCTGTCCCCCAAACAACTCCTAACCAGTGGAAAATAAAAACAAATTATTTTCTTGTTATTTATATACATGCAATGACTGAAATATGTGGCACATGGCTCCCATCTTGTTACATACCAAGTCAATTCTTTGAGATAGAGCAGTGCCCATTACCCTTTTTCAAGGTTCTCCGAGACTGCTGGGAGGGAGGAAGATATCCTCAGACCAGAGACCTGGCCCGAATGCTTGCAACAGAGTAGACTCCACTAAAGGCACCCAAGGACCAGACATTGGTGTTACTCTGGGCGACAAATTAAGTGTGCCACCCATGTAGGCCACAGCAGGATTTGAACTCAGAACACAAAGAGCCAGAACAAATACTGACACTCTAATGATTCTGACAGTCCCCCACCTTGTACTTTCTTTATCTACCCCGAAAGGATGAAAGGCAAAGTTGACTTCGGCAGAATTTGAACTCCGTGCATTTTATCCAACCCTCTAACGACTATGCTAATTTGCCACCTAATTTGCTATATCAATGTAATAAAAGAGGTTTCATTATCCATTCCTACTATTCCTAATTTGCTATATCTGAACCTTAAGAAAGAACGAACAAACTCCAAGTTTGGCAGAGAGTTGATGATGATCAAAATAAAATCACAGAATGGAAAATATATTTCAAATTCATACAGAGAACATCTGTTTTATAATAATAATCAATTTGAGAAAAGAGGACTTCTCTTAACAATGATATATTGTTAGAAATACAGAATATCTCCTATTCTCCTTGGCCTCGTCTCCACCCTCTTGTCAATAAGTAATAAGAAAAGCTTTACTTTATCTGCATGCAGAAATTAGAAAAGCCAACAACCAATTTTTATACATACATATATGTATGTATGTATGTATGTATGCATGTATGCATGCATGCATGCATGTATGTATGTATGTATGTATGTATGTATGTATGTATGTATGTATGTAAGTATGTTCATGGGGTTATCCACCAATATTCCTTGTGTTCGTATGTAAGTGTGTATGTATGTATGTGTGTATGTATGTGTATGTCTGTATGTATGTATTTGTGTATGTATGTATATATGTTTGTATGTGTGTATGAATGTATGTATGTATGTATGTGTGTGTGTGTTTGTATGTATGTATGTTTGTATGTATGCATGTATGTATGTATGTATGTATGTATGTATGTATATGTGTGTGTATGTAAGTATGCGTGTCTTTCTCAATGATATTATTTGAATTCTTCCTACCAGAATATTTGTATGTATGTTTCTATATATGTATGCATGCATGTATGTATATTTGCATGCATTTATGTATGTGTGTATGTACGTATGCATGCATGTATGTATACATGTATGTATGTATATCTGCATGTATGAATCTATGTATCGCTGCATGCATGTATATATGTATGTATGTATGTGTGTGTGTGTATGTATGTATGTATGTATGTATGTGTGTGTGTATATGTATGTGTGTATGTGTGTGTGTATGTATGTGTGAATGTATGTATGAGTATGTCTAGGTATATACATATTTATATATATATATATATACAAGTATTTATGTATGTGTGTATGTATGTGTGCATGTTAGTATGTATGTATTTATGTATGTCTATATATATGTGTATGTATGTATGTATGCATTCTCGTATGTATGTATGTATGTATGTAAGTATCTATGTATGTATGTATGTATGTGTGTGTGTATGTGTTTGTGTATATGTTTATGTGTATGTATGTATGTATGTGTGTGTGTACGTATATATGTATGTATGTGTGTGTATGCATGGATGTGTGAGAATGTATGTATATATGTATATAGGTATGTATGAATGAGTGTATGTATGTATATATGTTTGCATGCATGTATGTTGGTATTTTATATGTATGTGTGTATATGTGTGTATGTATGTTTGTATGTGTCCATGTATGTATGTGAGTATGTGCGTATCTATGTATGTATGTGTGTAGAGTGTGTGTATGTTTATATGTACGTATGTATTTATGTATGTAAGTACGTATGTATGTATGTATGTATGCAATTATGTATGTATGTATGCATGTATGTATGAATGTGTGTATTTATGTATGAATGTATGTATGTATGTATGAATGTGCGTATGTATGTTTGTATGAACGAATGTATGAATGCGTGTATGTATGTATGTATGTATGTTTGTATGTGTGTATGTATGTATGTGTATATGTATGCATATATGTATGTATAATTGTGTGTATGTATATCTGTATGTATGTATGTGAGTTTGCATGTATTTATATTTGTCTGTATGTATGTATGTATGCATGTGTGTACATAGATAGATAGATAGATAGATAGATAGATAGATCGATAGATAGATAGATGGATAGATAGATAGATAGATAGATAGAGAGATGGATAGATAGATAGATATATGTATCTGTGTGTGTATGTGTGTGTGTGTGTGTATATATTTATATATATATATATATATATATATATATATATATGCAAAATACTGGAAAAAAACAGTACAGGTACATCCAAAAATGGACAGAAACACAGGGTAGATCCAGGTATTAATTTAACTCTTTTTAAGAGTAATGAAATAGTTCTGACATTTCGGGCAAGCCCTTTCGTAAGAAAATACAAATAGAGTGAGCCAACAAACCGAGGCGAACGAAACGAGTTCAGCAAGAGGACTGAGGAAAAGAAGTAGAAGGCAAGGAAGTAGGAAGAAATGGGAGATAATAGCAGGAGAGTTGATAGGAA
>JAOPJM010484017.1:0-10927 GCA_027124095.1 Muusoctopus leioderma | reverse complement strand
ACACACACACACACACACACACACACACACACACACACACACACACACACACACACACATACATATATATATATATAACTCGGTGAGGGCAAAAGAAAATAGCCATCTGTGTATCATACTTAACGTATTTACAGCATGGAAAGGCAGAAGCTGTAGAAAATGTCCGAGAGAAATATCTCTTCGTAGACTTATGTTAAAAACACAGTTATATGTCAGAATGAGGAGATAACTCCCTTTAGCTGTCGGGATGAGTGGATATTTCGGCAAGGCAGGTGGCAATGAGAACACGCTAGTGATCAGAGGCAATAACCTCGAAACGCGTATATCGTTCTCATGCCGCAGCTGAGGGGAGTTATCTCTTCATTCTGACATACAACTGTGTTTTTAACACAAGTCTACGAATAGATTTTTCTCTCGGACATTTTCTACAGCTTCTGCCTTTCCATGGTGTAAATACGTAAAGTATGATAAACATATGGATATATATATATATATGATCTTGTACTCAAAAGGTCATTCCAACTGCGGGGCTCTTTGGGCAAGTGTCTTCATTCTTATTCTGGGGTGGACAAACGCCTTATGAGTGAAAGTTGGTAGTCGTAAACTGAACAGAATCCCGATGGATATATACATGTGTATACACACACACATGCACATATATATTTATATATATATATATTTGTGGAAGTTTCTACATGTTTCTGTGTATGTCCATCTTCTCCTCCCCTAATGCTGTAAGTATCTCTTACTACACTCCTCATACTCTCACCTTTTCCTCCTCCTTCTTGTTTATGTATCTATCGCCTGCTTGTTTGCTGCCACCACAGAACTGAATACCTGCCTCTTTTTTAATTCGCTACCTCTTCCTCCTACTCATTTGCCACCTCTACCTTTGTCGTTTGCTTTTATTGCCTTCCTACTACTCAAATCATTTTAATTTCTCTTAAACAATTTTCACCTCTTACTACCTCTCACAAGAATCTTTCAATTTTTCTTTTTCGTTTAATTACGGTCACTAACTCTCCCACTCTCTCCATCTCCTATACTATTAACATCTCTTCTGCCTTTCTCTTTTGTTTCTATTACCTCTCGATGTCTATCTCTCTATCCTTCATCACTCTTGTTACTGCAGTATTGTTTAACTCGTCTACTTTCTCTCTTCTGTCGCTTCCCATTTTTTATTATTAGTTAACTATCTTTTTCTCCTTACCTATCTTTTTTTACTTTATCATTGTCTTTCTCTCTATTATATTTTGCTCTACTAACTCTCTCGCTATCAACTCGTCTTTTATATTCTTTCGCCTCTTTCTTTCTTCCATCCTTTCTCTTTTCTTTATCTTTGACTCTCTTTATTGCCGTCTAGTTTCTCTTACACTTCTATCTATCTCCCTCTCTCTCTGTCTGTTTTGCAACTGCTCCCACGTTGATGCTATTCATTTCTCTGACTATCCCTCACCATCTCCCTGTCTTACCATCTACATCACTCACACCACTCATTCCTCGTGTTTCAAACATCTCTTTAGTATTACGATCCTTTAGTATTACCATCTAATACTAATTTGCTAATTTGCTCTCCTGTAAGTTTATAAACTGCCTCCACTTCAATGTTTTTACATAGCCTCCTACTTCTTCCTACTCCACTTCCTCCTACTCCAACGTCTGTTACTATGGTGCGCCTTTCGTCATAGGTCTGTTAGATCAGGACTGACCTCGGGTTAAACAACACAGATAGTACACAACTTAAAGCGGTAGCCTCATTCTAGTCGCTCGACTTGCTAGAAATAGCAGCAAAACTCCCATGTGTGTGTATGCCCATCTTCTCCCAAACGGCTGCACCAAACCAGTGGGAATTGGTCTATATAAGCAACTCTTCATGAGGAATCTACTGCGGTGCATTACAGTTTGCAAGTTGTGTGGCCTTGATGGCCTAAACTTCAATTTGTTGCTGATGTCTAAAAAAAAGGCCCACGTAAAATGAGGGAAGAGAAAAGTGTTCTTTCTCTTGCACGTATACGCGTAGACAGGCAAGGAATCTGAGTTAGAGTCAGGGGTGGAGTTAGAGTTCGATCAGTTGGTGTCATCTTTACAAAATGAAGAAGTCCTCTTTTGTAAGCATCATTTGCTTATGCACACACTGGTTCGTAAAATACGTTGGATGATTATGAAGATAGTTTTCGATCCCTCTTCAAACATTTAGTATTGTTTATTTATTATGGCTCTTTCTTTACATTCCTCTCCTTCAGCTTTTTCTTTCCATTTTCACTTTTTGACCTCTTTGTTTACATTTCCATATCTATCGTCTCTCAAATTAGACCCTCAGTGCACGATGAATGGCAGGCTTGCCTTGAACAGTATGCTATCAGACGTAATACATGCAGGCAACTGGAGATCTTTGATGAACAAAAGGCTCGACTTGAAAAAGAATAATGCCAGGCCGACTGCACATAAACACCATGAAACCCCACAACAGCGCTAGACCAGACATAAAGCACACAGAGAAAGACACACATGGGCTAGATCTCGTCCCTACACATCAATAGTGAAATTGGACTGCTTTTAACTATGATCCTTCAGATGACAATACCTTTGAAATATGCTTTCAATGGGCATCATGTCCCAAATTTGTGAAACTTATGGGGTTACGAAATGGATACAAAAGACAACTGCAATATGTTGTTCTAATAGAAAAGTTAATCTACCAGTCCTTGCTAATCTACTACATCATCTAAAACAGCTTCTTACCGCCACTACTTAAGAATCGAAGCATTTTTGCAGAACGTCAGAAAATAAAACTCTGCTTTCCAAATCACTTCCTTTAGAGCCAACATCATCAGAAAAGGAAGTTTTATGCCAATTTTCAAACTACAAAGGCACATCTACCACAATATTGGATTACTTAAGCGCCTCCTTCCTCAATTGTTGCAGCTGTACTTTATTGGTGACTTAATGAGACATGCTCATAATAGAAACGCAAGGATTCACTTGATTCTTAATTTTCGAAAGATGGGTCATACAGTTCTCTCATGAGTTCTAAGTATGCATTGGGGTCTGCATTCACCTTGAAATTTTTAAGTTGACATTGGTAAATACAATAGGTAGTCTGTATATATATATATATATATATATAAGAAGACGAGATCAAAAAGTGCTCCAGGACATAGATATACAGACACTGCCCGGGTGTCCTCAGAGTGTTGGTGAGTTTATTGCAGCGTGCATGGTAGGAAGGAATCGCGATAGAGGACAGGTGCTTGGCAGAAGGCATGCTGGTACCTAAGGAAGACAGAATGACATCAATTGACCCGTTTCGTCCTATGTTAATCCTCAATGTAGAGGGCAAGGTGTTTTACAGAGTGCTGGCAAGAAGGTTGTCAAGATCCCTACCGCTGGATAGACTCATAAGCACATCAGTTCAGAAAGCTAGGGTCTTGGGATTCCCGGGTTGTCTAGATCATGCTCGGATTATCTGGAACTCCATCCAGCATGCCAAACAAGGAGGAAAAGATTTTCAAGTAGTATGGCTTGACTTGAAAAATGCATATAGATCAGTTCCCCATACACTGATACACAAAGAAATAAATTATTTTTGCATTCCAGGACGTGTGAGGGATCTTCTAAAACAATAACTCAGTTAAATAGCAATGCGCTTTACCACCAAGGACTTCACAACTAACTGGCTGGCACTGGAATTAAGCATCGTGATGGGGAGCACCATTTCTCCACTCCTGTTCGTGATGGTTATGGAATTGGTGCTGAGATATGCAGAAAGTTGCTTGGTGGGAGTGAAAATCAGAAAGCAGCCGGTTCTACTACAACTGACGTTATTACGATAATAGTGAAAACCAGGAAAGAAGCAACAATTCTCCTAGCACGGTTAGATAACCTCTTCCATTAATGTCGACTGCATCCCAATGCCAAAACGAAGTCACGGTCTATCCATAATGCGAGGTCAGATCAGGGAATTCTTCTTTGAAATTGGAGGAGAGATGATTTGTACAATCAGATAGCAAGCAATTAAGAAACTTGGACGTATCTATGCAGAATCCATAAACGATACCAGGTGGATTGTTGAGATTGAGGTAAATACAATGTTCAGGCAGGGGCAACTGCCATTAACAACTGTGATTTGATAGGAAAGTTTAAGGTGTGTTGTTACCAATACGGACTGTTGCCGAAGCTCTTATGGCTCCTCGAAGTGTATCCAATACCTTTAACAAGAGTGAAGAGAATTGAAAAGTGTATTAGGAGGTTCCTGCGAAAGTGGCTTGGTCTCCCACCAGGCTTTACTGCATAGTGCTTCTGCAAAACTGCGGCTACCTGCAACAGCACTGGTAGGAGTTTAAAGTAGTAAAGACCCGCTGCCATATGATGCTGCGAGATTCAGTGGATCCCGTTGTTTGTTCAGCCCAGCCAGAAGTGTTGATAGGAAGAAAATGAAGCGTAAGGGAAGCTGTTGAGATGGCAGAGAGAACTCTGAAAATGAAAGAGGCGATAGGTGTGGTACAGAAAACATAGGCGGGACTGGGACGAACGCGGAACAAATGGATATCCCACCAGGATAACACAGATAGGAGAGATATTGTGACACAAGATATTCGCCTAATTCAAGAAGAGAAGTTTGCAGGTAAGGCAGTAGGATTAGGAAGCCAATGTGCATAGGTAGTATGGGAGAATGGTGAACAAAGGAAGCTTTCGTGGAACATGGCAGGGAAAATGGAACCAACCAGATTACGATTCATCTAGATAGCAGTGTATGATGTGCTTCCATCACTGGGCAATACAAGACGGTGGGGCTGGACTGACACTGCGGATTGTCACAGCTGCATTGTTTATGCATCATTGTAGCAATTATTGGTAGCACGTAAATCATCCCTTGCCGAGTATACCTGGAGGCATAACACAGTTCTGAGTGTCCTTGCTGACGCACTAAAACAACAATACAAGGAGAATGAACACAAAGGTACGCCGTGTTCTCTTCCACGAAGAAGGGGAAAATAGGCAGCATTAGAACATAAACAAAAGAAAAACCAATACCCAGACTTCTGCATGGTGCTAACGACTGGAAGGTGCGGGTAGATTTGGAAAAACCACAGGTATATATATTCGCAAGCCACATTGCAATAACAAAGCAACGATCTGACTTTATGGTATATTCTGAGTTGACAAAAGAAAGTTCTGATTGTTGAGTTAACGGAGCCCTGGGAAGGCTATATGGAGTGGCTACTTGAAAGGAAGTGTCTAAAATATGAAGAAATAAGGGAGTTGTATCAGGCACAATGATGGCAGTAGATGGCGCTTCCAGTAGAGGTGGGATGTCGTGGGTTTGTAGCTAGATCCACTAATTCCTACCTGGCTGGCATTGGGCTTAGAAAGGGTAGCGGAGCAGTAATTCGTAAGCTGGAGAGGGAGGCAGAAAATGCATATGATGAATTGTAATTTTCAGTACATTAATCAAATCTCTTTTTCTACTTATTGTATATTGAGTTATATTATTCTTGTCATTAGGCCTATACAGTCGCGCAAATAATAAACGCACGCACTCACACATAGATGGGCGCGTACACACACACACACACACATACACACACACACACACATACACACATATATATATATATATATATATACAGGGCTCTGCACAACTTCCGCCTACCAAATTCCCATCGCAAGGCAATAGTAGGCTGACGGCAATGGTAGGATGACGGCAATGGTAGGATGACGACAATGGTAGAAGGCACTTACTTTTGGTGCCACAATGATGTATTGAATTTGGCACAGCCGAATTTGGAAATATTTTTAACAACCACAGCCTTCCCTTTCAATTCACTTATTTAACTATTAGATACGTTTACCTTTGTGTGACAATAATCGTCTCAGATTAGACACTATATTTAATATTAAATCCACTTCTGTTGTAACATGATTCTTTTTCTGTAAAACCGGCTTTGATTGCGGTAATTAATTATTTCATATATTTATGTATTGTATAGCTATTTATGCTGCATGCATTTGCAAAGCTATAGTTGTTTTCAAAAACTTGAGCCTGGAATTATAAATCTTGTTTTTAGTATATCAAGTCTGTACAATCCTATTAGCTCACATATTTTAGATATCTTCGTTGCCCCCCCACCCCACATACACCCGTTGCTGAAAAGCAAGGGTTGTTCTAGTATGTATCTACATTGTAGCTATTGGTGGTGCATCATTACTTTCCGAATTAAAAGGCTTTGGTAGGAAGGTGTTTGGAAATTGACGGTTAGAACAATACAAATATAGTGAACTTAGATCTACTTTTGTTTTCAAAGGCATTATTTATTTTATATCACATTAGTTAAGACTATTATGCTTTCCGTCATAGGTTTGCTTGATTAGGATTGACCAGGGGCTAAATAAAAACATGAGTAAACTAGGACACAGTTGGCAATGTAATCCAAGGTAAACTGACTGTAAAACAATGGGATGATTTTTACGCCTGGAACAACCTTGGTCCATGGTCTCCACAATGAGTGCTGACATGGTACTAAACATATAAAACAACAAATATGTGAGGTATCGTCTAAGTGATAACTCGACCTTTTAGAAATTGCAGCCGAATACACTTCATAACAAACCCTACTATCTTAAAAACGAAGAGGATACATTAGACTATATCTGAAAACAAGAGAGATTGGAAGACCTTTGATCCTAGATATAAACAACAACGACGAAGGACACATTATTTCATTTTCTTTGTCACGTTCTTTAAACTGTGGCTAAAAAGTAACAACAAGAAATGACAAATTTGATAATGTAGTGTTAGATACATTCTATATGAACAAAACAGAGGAGATGGTCATGGGTGGAATCGCTTGGGTTATGGGTCAGCTGAAGCAGTAACACAATTAGTGGAAAGCCATCGTTCGTAATTACATTAAAGCTTCTTCTTCTTCTTCTTCTTCTTCTTCTTCTTCTCCTTCTCCTTCTCCTTCTCCTCCTCCTCCTCCTCCTCCTCCTCCTTCTTCTTCTTCTTCTCCTTCTTCTTCTTCTTCTTCATCATGGCAATCTCTCCCCCAGCCAGGGGGAGAGATTGCCATCAATGCCCCTGACTGAAACTTTGGTATCAACACTGACGGAACTAATTCGTACAGCCTTGACAACATATCAGCCAGATTTTCAACGACTCACGACCAAGATGGTGACCTACAAGACCTCTAATAGCAGTAAATAGCCTGATATTTGTATCATTGTCTGTTTGTCATTAAAATATTATGAGAAGACTGTAATTTTATAAGGTGGTACCTGATTAAAATATCTCCAATTTTATTGGTTTGCTTTTTTAAAACATATTTTCATCCATGTTTTGACCAGACAAATAAATATCATTTAAAATAACTCCCTTTTTTTTTTACCCTTTCAGTTTTTCTTTTGGCAGTCTAATTTTGTTACTGAAATGCAAATTCTCACGTTTTTCTTCGATGTTCCCGTAGTTCATTACCGTATTAAATACGCTCAATATAGTTAAAAGAATCATCAGTCAAGATTTTGAAAACATTTGGTATATATGTGTTCTTTGTGATTACTGAAACTAATACAAATTAACAGTTTCCAAAAACTACATACATGAATAAATGTTGTTGCATACATGCATTTCTTAATATGTCTATACAATTTTTGTAACAAAATGTGTATGTAACAATACAAACCTGTGTATGTAAATTTTGTTCATATCTTGCGGCTCTCGAACATCTGAAGTTTATCGTATGTAGCTCTCACATTAAGCGAGTTTTGCCACCCCTGTTATATATGAAAGAAATCAATGTACTAATCGTCTCTGTGAAAAATTAATATCTTCTGAATTAATTAAGTTTTTTAAACTTTTTATTGAAGTTTTCAAAATTAATCAATTCATACTTTATTATCGATTTTCATTAATTAATCACAACATGTTCCGATTAATTAGGTCATGAGATAATGAGGTTAGTGGTAATGGTAATATATTGAATATAGATACTAGAGAAACATTTGTAGTGCATAGTTCGGTAACCAACTGCTGGAGGGAGAGTGTATTAATAAGTGGGCCATGATACATTGTTAGATAGATGCCACAAAAAATTGAAATAAAGGAATTTTCCATTTAAATAATACATTTTGTTATATTTGTCACTAAATCAATGAATGTCATAGTATGATGACATTTATCCATATTAGAAAATCAGTTTTGCTTAGTGAGGGATGACAATTAGTAATCAAAGTATTTAATTTAGTCACACTATATTTCAATCAGGTCATCATTCAAATCTATTAAATAGATACAAATAATCTTCAAAACTACAAATAAATATGAATATGGAGTATTGAAGTGTAAAATAAGCATAATTAAAATAAAATTATCTAATTTAAATGTAAAAGTTGATAAGTCAGTGTGAATCTTGACGAGGTTTGTGGCTTGAAATGTTTCAAAGCTCCTCAATATTGGATGTTAGACGTGTTGATGCCAATAGCAAGATTTATCCAAATAGGTATCAGTCAGTGTTGTTCTCAAATGGTTCGTGGTGGGCTTCATTTTAGAAAATAATTACTAACACATATAAATGCTGCCAAATAATGATGCCATGTTTGCATACATAATTAATTTGGGATATTTCTTACTTGGATGGTTATATTTTCTATTGGACGCATGCACTGACACGTATTCATAATGAAATTCCGATCTCAATATCTTTTCATACAGCATGACAATCAATTCTAGTGTCAACTTTTACATCAAATGAATTAGTAAACAACTTGAACTCATTTGCATGAAAGCAAAAATAAGCAAAACGAGATGAAAATTATTTTATAAAATTGTTGACCATATTCACAAGATGCCTGGGTCCTGTGCTTTTCTGTTTGTGAAAAGTTGGAAATTTCACAGTTTTGAAAATGTTATTCCTATAATTTGCAGCTTTCTTTGAAATACCACAAAATGACCATACATCTCATCTATCTGATATTTTCCTTGAAGTTGTTAATTCAAGTTATTAAAATGAGGAATGCCAAGGCTGCGAAACAACCATGAACAGGAAAATACAAAGCCTCCACATTTTTGCTTTGAAGAAATATTTCGATACCTTCACGCAATGTAAATACTCTTTCTAGCATTAACTCTTGTTTGAGCCAACATATATTGCAGGAATAAACCAGATTCACATATTCTGCCTGAATACCCCCCCCCCCCAAAAAAAAAATACTGAGACTGGCGAGGATTTAATATATGAGATTAGATTCACTGTCTTCAAAATAATTTTGATCACATTCTTTAGTTTCAAAAACCTGGCAGAAAATGTCTCTTGATAGATAATGCACTGCATTTTTACCAGTTTCTGTACGATTTCTAGGTTTCGCATTTTCTCCTGCAGCAATGAGATGATGCCTTTATTTTGTCACACCATTTCTGATGCCCTATCAGTTGTGATGCCAATTCAATTTGACACATGAAGATTCATTCTGACATCACTTCAATATGTGTGCTCCTTTAACCATATTCCTCAGGAATTAATTGAATAAACTCTTCTAAAATGTTAAAGTTTAGCAAAAAATCCAAGTTAAGCAGGGTCATTTAAGCGCAATTGAGAAAGAAATTCAACTATTTGCATGCATCCCTTAAACAAGTTTTAACATCTGACAATTCTTCAAATTGTCATGTGATCGTTCTTGCAGACAGGTTGATAGACGTAAATAACGATTTCTTTTCAGGACAAATAATATAAACCATTCATTGACAAACCCTCCATATGAACTGGCTTCATCTATTCCGCAATACGTTTGGAGACTTCGTAGGTAATTTCCCTAATTTACACTGCATTTCTTGGCAGAAACTGACACTACGTTTCCGTCGCTCAACTTCAACTTTCCATGCGTGTCTAGTAAATGGGTAGATACGTCCATTGACGTTTGCCGCGTTGCGTCAGTAACATTTTCTAAGTAATTGAGATAAACAAGTTTCCTAGTCTTCCAAATATTAAAATTGTCTTTTGTCGAAGTTTCTTTAACAATTTGTGATTCAGCGTCAACCATCCCGCAATTTCCATCCATTGCCATGGGAATTTGTGTCTTCAATTATATTTCGAAACTCGTGTAACAAGAACCGTAGCACATATAAATATATAAATCGTCTGATATCATGTTATTTCAAGAGATGTCAAGGAGTCGTGTAACATACATACGCGAGCATGAACTCTCCTATTATACCTTTTACCCACCACATCTTAGGGCGTCTACGTGACGGATATACAAAAAGAGTAATTAGTCCTAACTATTCCTTGCCAATCACTAGCACATCCAAACCATTTGAAAAAAATAATACTTTACCAGCAGGAACTCTTTCTTATTCGAGCAGATATTTAGCGTGGATTTCTTGTTACAACAGAGTGACTCTGTTTCTCTTTACACATTTCAATAATGTCACCCGAAAACGAGTGCGTACATGGAGAGTTTATAATACATATTAATAAGACGGTCACACTTTTCAGGATCCTTGGTTTGAATTCGAAACAAAACAGAAACTTATACCAGTGTAGCAAGACAACATTCATGAGCCATCAGTGTGGTTGTGTGAAACACTTAGAATATTGCAAAATCGTTCATGACCGGATAAGCATAGTATTCTAATATTCCTCGCGACCCGATCTCAACCATCGGCCGCAGATCACCGACCCGAATTTATAGGTCTCATCCGTGACTCCTTTCTGTGGATGTTTTAAATTCAGTTCAATTCCCCATATACAGATTTTGAACTCTATACGTATTTAATCAGATAGTTACAGTCTCCACTATTGCTGCGATGTAACATTTCTTGAACAATCTTAAGTTAATTTCAAACAGAAAGTTTCGTTCCATCTACTTGTTACTTAATAACTACCTCTGGAAACTACATCATAATACATATGTATATATATACATATGTACA
>JAOPJM010483916.1:0-10927 GCA_027124095.1 Muusoctopus leioderma | reverse complement strand
TCTCTGTATTGAAACCTGGTAACATTAAAATGTTTTGAACTCAAGCCATCCTTGTTTTTGTTACTATATATATATATATATATATATATAAACAGACAAACATACATTTATATATGTATATGCTGCATTACTCAAAGTTTGACAAGACGTAAATTACGTCTGTGTTATTTCAAATGCGATTTATGAATACAGATGTAACCACGGGCCACTGGTAAAGACTTTATTAAAGTCGGTTCTTATTGGTCACGTGGTCGAAAATACAACTGTCGCTAAATCCTGATCATTAAATTTTAAGGAAGGCTACCCCGCTAATGTGTATATTCAACAGTGAAGGCTACTTCGTGTAGCTCGTATTCGAGAATTATCTGAATTAGTTTCATGGGGCTTGGTATTTACAATGGGGCTTGATATTTACAAATTTTCCAGGAGGAATATCCGCCTATTGCGATAGTAAGATACAGCTTTGAATGTTCTATTGAAGGATACCAGGGTCTGTTTGATATAGGCACATTTTGCAGCCTTGTGATGCATTTGAAAAATATTGTAGCTATGTCAGTATTACACGTTATTGTAGGTTGATTGTGACCATTGTCCTGAAGTTCAAGATAATTTGAGAAGGGGAATATAGCCTAGAATTGTCACACCTTTGTAAAGTTCCATTTCCACCTACACACAATCATAAGATTTGTAATGCACACACTGGGAAGGTTAGCTCTTCTTGACAAGACATCCTCGCATCCAGTATCAAATGCGACAACCGGAAGCACACATTTGCACAGTCTTAACTCCAATAGCCACCTTGCAATTGTCGAACTCAATCCGCTTGTACCCTCATATATTCTTACCTCTGTAAATGAGTGGTATCCCAAGCATCAGCTAAAACTCCTGGCAGTATCCAGAGAAACTCCATGAGTTTCACTGCTAACGACTTTAAGGGATATTACAGTCACCATGTGTACTTATTTAGGTCAAGGAACATGTAAAATATCAGGTGGGAGCTGCTTGTTGTGAGTTGTAACATAGCTAAGAAAAAGATGGGAAAGAGCATAGAAGCAATTTTATCGTGGAAGACTATCACCGTATAAAGGCTTTCATGTTCTCATGGAGAAGCCGTGTGATTTTGATGAATTTCTCTGAGCAGCCAAATTTCGCTAGCACTTGTCAAAGAACATCAGGATTTATGGGATCAAATATTTCTTCTGGTACCAAAGAGAGCCATGTACAACGAATCACTGTGTTACAGGACATCAATAACAACACCGCCTTTTAAGCAGTGGCGTAAAATTCAAGACAGACACGGGCACAGATATAAACAAAGACGCATATACCCACGGTCATAATAAGCAGGCAGCACATAGTCCGGAGAATTTCTAGAAACTGTATATGAGGCAGAGACATCTGCAAATATTTCTGGAAGGTGAACTGGGGTGGTTATTTTTCGGCAGGCATGATTTTCCACCGCTCATCAACAATACAAGGGACTTTCCATGTGGTCGCTCGACCAGTTGGGAAATAGTAGTTAAATATACCTGAAATCACAGCCTATCATTATAAAAAAATACGGCACGACGCATTAGATAATGTCCCTGATTTAACGTAGATGGTGGTTCCCGCCTGTTAGTGGATGTGTTGCCCTTGTTTGTTTGAATTTATATAAATGTTATATATGTATATATATATATATATATATGCATATATTTATTGTATTCTATATATGTTTATATTACTAATGTTTAATATATCTCAATCATTTGTATAACGTATTTGCCCCAACTCTCATTTTTATATAACAATTATTGTACATCACCATACGTCCTGTAAACCTTTTTTGTAGCACATTTTTTACTTGAATTCCCCTGGTGGTAAATATAATGAAAGGAATGTTTTTATTTGGCAAGAAAGGCGGCGAAACGGTGGAGTTGTCAGCATGCCTTGCAGTATTCGTTCTGGCTCACGGTACTCTGAGTTCAAATCCCGCCGAGGTCAGCGTTGCCTTTCATCATTGCAGGGTCGATAAAATAAAGTACCAGTCAAGTACTGGAGTCGATTTAATTGACTTACAAATGTCTGGCATTGTGCCATGATTAGAAAGAGTTATTATTATTATTAGATTTTGCCGTGAGAGGTTGCACTTCACAACGATCTTGTGTCTGGATTAGGTTAGGTAATATCTTTTTATTAAATTCGATTAATTTTCTCTGTCACTTTCGATTCATCTTAAAGAATGGAGAGCGCTTTCTTTGTTTAATTTCTTCGTCCAGAATGGGAGACAAAAAAGACATTTTTGAATATTTTGTTTTGTTGATTGATATTCTATATAAAATATAGTTCAGACACTTCCCTCCAACATAAACTTTGTTAGCTGTTTAGAAAATGCAGAAAAAAAGAAACGAAATCGGGAAGAAAATGTAAAACAAAGAACTGACATTTTGAAACAAACAAACACAAATAATGATATATCTGTGGTGTTTAATACTACTCACTTAGCAATAACAACATCACACAACTTTGCACGCACAGCTTCGCATATGTCACGTCTAATAAGGAAATTCTAGATAAAGACAATGTCCAGTCAAGAAATATTTTTGACAGTGGGGTGTAATGAGGGAGTTGCCCAAGAGTGGGAAAGGAGAGAGTTAACATAGGTCTGCCTCTCGATGATACGAGGGGCATTGTTTACGTCATGTAAGGGTGAATTCAAGGAGGCCCTGACCGACGTTTGGGACAGCAACTTGTTCATGGATTGAGGCAGGGCATGCGATAAGAGTCTGGCTGCTTTTCATGACCAAGGGTGAGGAAACACGGCAAGCAGTGATGGTGAGCTACACAGTCGCGTTTAAGCAACACAAGGGTGATAGTCAGGGTGTTGGCAGTAATATTGCCCTGTGGCACGTTATCCCCTTTATATTACAACATAGATGGGTGTTGAGTGCCGAGGGGACAAGGAACGATATGGGATTGGAAAGCATCGTCCGCATGTATTTTGCAAGTCCTTATGGCACCTCAAGATTTGAGGCCCATTCTGGAAATGTGCCCAGTCGTCGGGGTAGAAACACGAAAAATGAACTGCATAGACATAGAAAGAGAATGGTGAACAGCAGCAGAAGCAGTAACAGAAACACCAGCTTCCGGAGTCTCCTGTTCCAATTGCATTGCTAGTCGAAACTCCGGAAATGGCGAAGTAGATCATCTTGTCCTCGATCCTAGAAGCGGAGGATGCCAAAGCTCCACCAATTCCCAGCAGTACCACCCTATCAACTTGCGACGATGGTGAGTGAATGGAGAATGGGGAGGAGTGGTAAACATTGGCAGAGAAAAACAAAAGAAAGGAAGAAGAAATAGAAGGCCAACGAAAGCATACAAAATGTGTGGTAGAACTCGTGAAGAGGACCACGCTTTACAGGATTATATGAAGTTCACAGTCGGGATATTTAGCAACATGTCCCTCAGATCAGTGCTGGGCATCTATAAAACCGATAAAGATGAAGAAGAGCTGAATGGAGAGAAAGACATAGGGCTGATATACTGAAGACAGGTAAAGGATAGGATGTTGGTGAAAACCACGTCAATAATTTACCATAGCATTTATCAGAAATAACCAGAAGAACCTAGATGCTTTTTAGCATCACCAATCCTAAAAATTCTCACGGGCGCCTTTTGATGCACCAAGTTTAAATATGATCAGTGGCAGGCGAGCAGGGAGAAGGTGAGCAAAATGGGCGAGGAGAAACCCATTTCTCCCCATGCCGCATTGAAATTCAAATTTCTTCATACAAAATAAAAAGAACTCATACAAGATATAAGGGATCCACCAAACTATTTCGGGAAAAATTCAATGCAGATTTGTCAGGAGGTGGGCTCCGATTAAACAAGGCCTGTGAAAGACAGGAATTTATTTAAAACCGACAACAATGCTGTTTTCTTGGCGACCGCTGCCCATCACGAGCATTTTGGAACGAGAAATTTCATGGACTACGAGATCATAAAATAGTTTACAGATGAAGACGATTAACGTCCTAATTGGACCAAGGTGGAGGTTTGTCACCAGTGGGTTACCCGATTTGTGTTTCTTACAACTTGTTTTAATTATTGTGTGTTATATATATTCTGTGTTTTTTCACTTATCCCAGTTTTAATATGTCCATTGCATAACGTCCTTACCCCTCCCCTCGTTTTATGTAACTCCGTCTTGTTCATTCCAACTGGTGTTCTAACTCCCATGAGCCCTTATGGTTAATAAATCCCACCGAGATCAACTTTGCCTTTCATCCATCTGGGGGTCAATGAATATAATATCATTCAAGGGCTGGGGTCGATATAATCGACTGCCCACACAAAAACAAATTCTGGGCTTGTGCCAATGTAAGAAACTATCATTATTATTATGACAGTTGATTACATTGAGTAGTTGTGACGACGAAATAAATTTGGGGAATTCTGAGGAGATGCAATGGTAGTAATATTAGAGAGAAAAGCTGACGGATGACAAACTCAGATATGAAGATTAATATGTGCATTATGTTTCCGCAACTATATGTTATGGATTATGGATTTGTCATTGCATAGATACTGATATATATATATATATATATATATATATATATAAATATTTATTGTGCACTAAACACTTCCTTGCAAGTGCGTATTGAGCATTTTAATGTCATACACGTGAAGTCTAATTACACATATATACGATTTAGATTGATAAAACAGACAAGGGGAGAAACAAAATAGAAATAGAGAAAAAGACAAAGAGAGTGGGAGAACAAGAATGACAAGATGAAGCAAAAATATTTTCCTTTATTCGTATGGTGCTATAAAGGTTTTATGTTATGTGTGAGATGTAGAAATGTTAAGCAATAACATTCATTCATTCATTTCCCATATACCTTAGTACTGTATATAACGTAAAATGGCATCGTCCTGAAATCAAAATTAAGTTCTTGCCACGTTCGACAAGAGGTTAATATTTCATTATTACGTTCTCTCGTACACAAGAAGCCAAACCACATAAGAATGCAGTTTTATGATCTTCACAATGGTATTAGCAATGAAAGAGAACATATGTATATTTTCAGTTGCTTCCGAATGAGATTAAGCCTACTTGCAAATGAAAATTATTTTGAAGACTTGGGTTGTCTTTAAGGGGCTCTTCACACGAAGTGACAAGGGATCCTCTCTGACAGATTCTTAATGATCTGAGCTGTCATTCAAGAAAACACTAGTTGTTTATCCTCAGATCACATCTGTTCGAACAGACCTTTTATCAAATGTGTTCCAGCCGTGACCCTTCCATGTTTTTTTTATTTATCGGGATATCAGAAACTACATTATTCAATGTGTCCCTTCTTCAAGACCATAGGGTGTGGTCTGACAGAAACTCAAGGGCTATTTCTAGCAGGTCGAAGGGCCATGCAGACAACTCCCTCGTTGGTTCATTTCGCAGAACACCCCTATTCATGCTGCTTACGAGACTGTGTCCTGTTACCGAATCATTTTAGTACATATGAGCTTGTTGGTGAATCACCATTGCCAATTACTAAATGTATACAGTTATTGCATTTTGTTTTTGTTTAGTCCCAAGTCAGTCGTGATTGAGCAGCTCTATAACCAAAGGATTTCCAACTATGATTAACCCATCCTGTTTTCAAGTATAATGTATTTATGACTAGATTATCTAATACGTGAAGGCATGGTTTGATTGAGATGTGGTTGACATTTCTAGCAGGTCCAACGACCACATAGAGGATCCCTTATTGGTTCAGTTGCTTTACCTAGTGAAGAAGTTTAAGTAAAAAGGGGGAAGAGACATCACCATTAATTTCCTGAAATTAATGCTTTTGCTCAAAAAGGAAATTTAATAGTTATTTGGTGGTGGAAGCGAAGACTTTGAATATGTTCGAAAAAATATATTGAATT
The DNA here is from genome assembly GCA_027124095.1 of Muusoctopus leioderma. NCBI lineage: Eukaryota > Metazoa > Mollusca > Cephalopoda > Octopoda > Octopodidae > Muusoctopus > Muusoctopus leioderma. Next base: position 5,008 of record JAOPJM010483916.1, on the reverse strand, counting down.
AGCTTCGTAAACAAAACAATTAAGAGATAAATTGGCAATAATTTCTGATTAAGCGCCTAGATAAAAACAAAAAATTACCTCTAGTAAATCTATTTTCTAGCTTGAGGATATGCGAATTACAATTTGCATTTCGTTAAAATTGAACCTCTGTCAGTAAGTACTTTTCTGCCTATAAGTGATTTAATGAGAAAATTGAAAATTACCGTTTCTGCTGATGATGATTATCATGAAATTGATGATGATAATAATGATAACGACAATGATAACACGAATGAGGCTTCATGCCTACTCATGATATCTGAATTATGCCAAGCCAATAAAATTACCGCTACGAGGTTGCTCTATCTGCTAGTATTGGCAGCTAAATCACCTTCAAATCACACCCCTACTGTCTTCTGTTAAGAAAGCACTCTTTAATTCTTAGTTATAGAAAACATACGGTGTGGTTAAGGACGTAAAATGTTTGTTCATAAATCTGCTCGATCATAAGGCTGATGCCTTGAATCAAATCATTTTTGCCAAGACCAATGTGATCAGGAAAGTCTGATCCGATTTCCAGATGCAATACCGTATTTTAAACGGAAATTAATGTTTCACTCCAAGAGGTAATTAGAGATGACTCATCCATTCTTTAAGATTCCTAAACCTTAAATCTGTAAAGAATTACCTAATTTACTCAATGCATGTCATTTACTCAATGCATTTTCTGGACATGTCCAGCGATGTCCAGAGACACATTCTTATTCGTTTCATCTCAAGAATGATTGCAAGCTAGTGTGTGAGACATTCATAATTTAGATCATTAACATGTATATATGTGTGTGTGTGTGTATATAAATATGACGGTCTTCTGTACAGTTTCCGTCTATCAAATTTCACTCACAATACATGGGTCAACCCAAGTCTATGCTATACAACATTTTCATAAAGTCCTGCGCAGTGAGATCCAATCTGAAACCACGAGGTTGTGAAGGAAAAACTCTTAACCACACAGCCATGCCTGCGCCTATCTGTCTATATATATATGCGGATAATATTCAGATTTCTTTCTTACAGATTAGCTAATGACAGAATCATTGACCTAAACTTCGTCATCTAGCAATATGGAAGTTGCTAAACTTCGGCATAAGAAAATATTTCCCTGAAAATATCAATGAATATATTGTTGGATACTGGCAAATTGACCTCTAATGCTTTTCTGTAAATTGATTCATAGGTCATGATTCTCGTAATACAGTTTGTATTCATAAGAATTTGGAAAATAAAAACTCAGTTTTAAGAATTCTTCATAACTAATTGTTCAATTTTTATCATTCTTAATGTATATTGATTTCTTATATTGGCATAATGAGATGCAAATGAGATTAAATCGATCACTGTTCTTACGTTTTACTTATTTACCGAACACACAATGATGGAATTGACAGTATAATTTGAATTCAGAATCCAGAAGAGTGAAATTTAATATTATAAATCATTTAGCCCTGTACTCTGCCACATCACCACTGTTAAAGTGATATTAAAGGTCGTAACATTAGATCTAAGTCTATTAGCTATTAGGAAAAGCATACTACACCGCAGTCATAATTCTCAATTATTGTTTCACTGCTTTACTTCAAGCATTAGCAGTGATGGATGTTGCTTGTATGTCATTTTAATTGAATGGAACTATTGTCAAATGTAATGGAAAACAAGCTTGCGTTCGGAGATCATCGCAGATTTCCATGTATTCCATCACGATATTAGCAATACTGCTTTACATTATTTTGCAGCGTCAGATGTATAAGAGATTACGCAATATCCAAGTATTTCTTAAAAACAATTTGTGGCGTAATTGAACAGAAAATGTTCAACTGTAATTAGAAACATTTCAGCCATCTGCGATTTACATTAAAACATCAGAGTACCAGTCGTGTAGTTAATCGAGAAAATGAGTACCAGTAATGTATTTATCAATACAGCTGAAGGGGTACATCGAATCTATCCCTGCAGCTGTGTGGATTTATACCAAAAAATCAATATGCAGTCCGGCGGAAATCAAAAGTTTAAATTTACTGACATGTACAGTGTATGCTAAAATATACTTCGACAGTTTATTCCAGGCATGAGTCAACAAAGGAGCATCTACGTGGTCACTGTATCAGCTAGAAATAGCAGACAAGTTTACCTCAATTCATGCCCAACCGTACATGTAGGGTATGATTGTATTCCTTAAGTAAGGAAAGGCCATATTGGAAAATGTAGTCCGATATGTAGTCGGGATTGTCATGGCCTAGAATGCTTTTCATCATAGGTCTGCTCGATCAGGATTGACCTGAGGTAAAAACAATGAAGTGTCCCCACAGGGAGTTGAATTTAGTTTCTTTAAGATTGCATGAAAGCCATATATTTTTAAAAAAGGTACGAAATGTTATGTCATGATGCTAATGCATTTGACAACAGCATCAGCGAAAAAAGTAAAGGATCATAGAATAGTCATAATTCATATATGGAAATAGAGATGTTTCAATTTCATTTGGCTCAAGTAACATAATAGGGTAGTGGAGTAGCAGAGACGTAAGAATGATACGCTAGCTTCCTTGCAATATTTGTTGACGAGGCTTTATGTTACGAGTCCAGATAGCTTTGGCATTGGGGTTAACGTTGTTTTAGTCTGTTGATTAAAAAAGCAACAGTTGAGTTCTAAATCTGATTCAGTCGACTACGTGAGTTTTCTACAAATGTGAGACCTTGCACCTAATTATTATTATATTAAATTATGGTTTACCGTTTTTCTTTGAAAACGGATCATTAAAGTCCGTTATATACATGAAATGTACGGCTAATCATATTCTTCGTACATTATAATGACCAAGAGAGCGTGTAGAATGTTGAATCGATAGGTTAGAACATAAATATCTGACACGTCAGTGAGTTGAAATCGTGTCGCCTGGGCTGCATTGCGTCGATAGGTAAGACATTTAACTCTCAATAGTCATTTCCGCCTAGAGTTACACGGGTACTACAAGGTGTATAATTCACCACTTTAAAAAGGGGCACCACCGCAACACACCTCTGCTAATCTATTTTTACTTTATCACTACTTCTTTGCTAAACTCTATCGATTCTACTTCTAATTTCACTCTTCAGAGCAACGCACCCCACCACCGTTGGTTGGTGGTCATTGCCATTAACCATGACCTATATAATTCCCTAATTCGATCATTGTAGCCTCTGTGTGACGGGATGAATCCGTTCAGCATGTAGTGGCCGGGTTGAAGCATTGAAGCATTCGGGAAATCCACTTGGTGTCTATCAAACAGCTGGAACTGCCTGAGCAGATTCGTGAGACTTTTACACCACTCCCCTATCAGCTAGACCCACACAATCAACGTATGTCTGAAATACCACTCCAGTCATCTACTAAAACTGAAGTGCAGGAAAAAGTCACCAAAACATCTTCTAAACACCTGAATAATTCAGGCCCTCCTGCGCATGTCGGGGCATATACAGCCACTAATGTGATAACACCACTTTCACTGCTGCTCATGTATGGCACCACCAACTTACCGTCCGGATCAAGGAAGATGGTCCGTACTTCGAGTTGGAAATTGTTCCGTAAAAATACTACCAAGTTCGACAACGAGATGCGTAAACCTCGTAGGTGTCGATGGTGGATGTGAAGGTGTGTCGTCATGGAAATCGTGGTCTTGCTGATGGCTACCACCTCTATATCTTCAGACCTGAGGTCGTTGAGCAATGACCTTGCCCCCAAGGCGATCCCAGACCATGCATATGTATACTTCCTTTGTCAACCCTCGTCTTTTTCTTGACACATCGTCTTTTTCTTGACCGCCGTCTTTTTGTTGTCACGCCTATAGTTCAGGGTACTTCTTGCATGTTTTCTTTTTCTGATTGTGGCAGTTGGATCAGATTAAACGGGTTTTATGTTTGAGCTTGAAGTTCTCCTTCTCTGCCGACGAATGATCTAGCCACATTTAGGTTTCAATTACGAAAAACACTTTGTATGAAGGAATGTACGTGGTGACATTAGTGGCAAAAATGTTGTATTTGGTGGAGGGGGGGGGGGGGGGATGGGGGGGGCTATTGTTATTGCTGATAATAGCAATTTTATTGACTTTCTCCGTTATAACGGTGTTGTTCTTTCTGCAAGTCAATTTGGTGTTGTTGTTCGTGTTGGTGATGGTGTTACGTTACATGTTGATGTTTCTTGACGTGTTATTGTTTCTCGGTAAGCTGTTGCTGTTGTGGCGCCTTTTCGTAACAGACGGCGTCAGAACGACGAATTCGTTTTCACTGAAGACGAGGTCGGTGATAAATTCTTCTTCACCGCTCTCTTGATGGCTGGCTGGCTATCAAAATTGCCACCATAATTAATGTTTGGAATATATATTTTTTCGGAAGAGAAAAATTTTAATATTATTTCAGCCACAAAAGGGCAAAAAACAAAGGAGCCAAACAGACGCCCGGGATTGTAATTGGCTACCTAACGAAATAAACAACAAAAACTCAAGGAAAATAAAGACCACCAAAAGAGTAAACAGGAAGCAATTTGTGTAAGACTTATGGAACAATTGAAAGCGTGTGGCAGTCAGCCAGAAACAAATAACAACAACAATAAGCATGATAATAATAATAGTAATATGAATATTAATAATAATATTAATAATAATAATGATAATAATAGAAGACCGTCGGATGGATTGTACCTGTAATTCAAAGGTCCAGCCTTGTCACACTGTGTTTCACGCTGTTTTTTCCCGCTGATTACGTTAGGGGTACACGTGTCTGTAGAATAGTGAGCCGCTTACACGCTAATTCAATGAGTTGGTAGTTCAGTTGATCGAACAACTGAACACTCATCGTTTGGTTCAGGCGGAGATCCATTTATTATTATCATTATTTCTTCACTGAGAACACGTGTTTCGCTTCGGCTGCGCAAGTTTGAAGGTAATTTCAACTTTTCTCCCCTTTTAGGGATTTTTTAATTTTGATTTTTTAGATCTAT
>JAOPJM010483709.1:0-10928 GCA_027124095.1 Muusoctopus leioderma | reverse complement strand
CTAATTCAGTGAGTTGGTAGTTCAGTTGATCGAACAACTGAACACTCATCGTCTGATTCAGACGGAGATCCATTTTTTATATATACACACATACATATATATACATACACACACACACACACACACACACATATGGTAGGCTGCCAGACAGAGGGATATAACCTGGAACCATAGGGTTTCAAACAAACTTCTTAATTACATAATGATGCCTGCACCCAAACAACCATGCTGACATTATATTGCCACAAGGGATTCCATGAAGACAACTATTTCTTCAGTCACCGAAATATCATTAAAAAAATGTCATTCACCAGATGGAAAATCTATCAAAACAAACTGCTTTTACAATCTTTCCCTTTCCTACCTTTTACAGACCTGTGGCATGGAGATGACAAATTGAATACTTCAGAGTGACCTACAGATCCAGCATACCAGAAATGTACAATGTTTAGTTCTGAGAAGCGCAGTTAGGCATCTGATTTGTTTACAAAATGTTTTATATATGTCTAGAAATTTTAAAGCATGTTAAAGTTCTTGTAGACAAGATAGGCTCAACTAATACATGGCAACTTAGTAGTTCAGAACCTAACACAGAGTTTGAGCCAACAAATATTGCTGCAATTTAAATGTGTTTATCTGGATCAGATAAGAGAACAGCAATCTTAGTGTTTTGGTTTGATGTTAATGTCTAGGTGTTATCCCATGTATTTGTGAAAGGACTTGCAAGGTGAAGCAGAACCCCTATAGATCAGGCTGGATGAGTACTGGAAAGCTCTACTCAGAAGAGAAGAAACAACAAAGTCAAAGATGGCAGAAGATGTATGGAACAAAAATATGATATAACATTATGGAATAAGGCCTCCATGTTAAAAAAAAAACTCAGCTTAAACTGAGGAGAATCAAAGAAGTAATACAATTAGCACTGCTTGAGAAACCACTTAGTGAGCTCAGTGCAATTCTCACTCAACAAGCCTGTTCTTACTAAAATACATTTAAATGTCATTAAAATAGACACATGACTTATAATACTATGATGTGTAGATAAGAGTTGAAACTATATTAAAGATAATGGTTTGCAAGATAAAATGCACTCAGTCCACGAAGTGAATCCAGCAGGATTTGTGATTTTCTCTGTTGGTGTGTGTATCAGATGACAAAAGACTGTGACAAGTGGCTATAAGCTGCACTGGAACAGACCTGTCCAACACATGCCAGCATGAAAAAATGATGTAAAATGATGATGATGATAATGATGATCTATATGTCAAAATATAGTGCCTGATGACAATCATGTAACATAGCTATCAAAATGTAGAGTATATTTTTCCATTTTTTCAATCTAAATATAAAATTTCAAGCATTAAGCATGCATAAGTGAGGTGACAAAAGTTTGGTATAAATTATTTGACCTTAAATCAGCCTAATACAAATATTGTGATAAACAAAGGCTCATTTTATTTTTTTATACAAAGGGTTTTCAATTCTATAAAACTAAAAGTGGTATGCTAATTTTAATTTTAAGTTTTATCATCATTACATCACAAATTTAAATCATAAACCCTATAAATATTTTTATATTACTAAATCAACTTAATGTTCATAAGCAAATTCAACAGGAATAGTTTACACAATCCATTTCAAAATTAATGAGAGATATATTTTTTCTTAGTTATTACACTAGTTTATGGCCTACACAAAACACTATTTCAATATAATTTTATTAAACCTATATTTAAGAATAACTTTGTTTAGAACTCTCAAAACACTGAATCGGTATATGCGAAACTTTTAAAATAATCAAACCTTCTGTAGAAATAGCTATATTTCCAGAAAACATTACAAAGATTCTCACAATCGAATAAATAAGGAATACATTCTGTTGTCATTTTTATTTATGTATATAGCTAATTAAAAGACAAGTACTTAACATGCACACTTCATTTGGGAACTCATTCATATGCACTTGATATGGAAGCACAAGTACACATACTCAAAACAACCATACTCAGTATTTGTTGACTAAAACAACACATGACACATAACTTATGATGTAGTTCGATACACAATAAAGAAATCAAAATAATTTAGCAAACAGCATATGCATAGAGTGAAGATTCCTACTGTTTTTTTATAGATTACATCTTTCAGCTTCAAAAAGAATATATAAAGCTAATATGACCACCTACAAAATAAAAGTATAAACCTATTACAAACAGGCATGGCTGTGTAGTTTAGAAGTTTGCTTTGTAACCACATGGTTCCAGGATCTGTCCCACTGCGTGGCACCTTCGGCAAGAGTCTTCTACTAGAGCGTCGAGCTGACCGAAGACTCGTGAGTGAAATTGGTAGAAGCCCGTTGTGTGTATGTGTGTGTGTATATATATATATATATATATGGATGTTAACAAAGTTTAGATATCACCATTGAAAGTAAAGATAGATCTATCGTAACAAATGTATATAATAAGACCAATGATTATAATTTTAGAGTAGATACTATTTCGTATAAGTCCAGTTGTAGACCCTGGAATTTAGGTTACAACATTTTTTATAGTCGGGTAATTAGATACAGTAGGTTAATTAATCGTTTAGAGTTGCTCATTGATAAAATTAATGTTTTGATTGAGAGATATATTAGACATGGATTTAATGGTAAAATATTGATTTAAAAGATTTAGCCCGTGACGAGGAACTTCACCAATTTGATGTCTTAATACTCAACATGATTGTGTCCCATGTTGTTATGTAAATTACTTAAGAAATGAAACCAAAGAAAGTTGAAAATAAATAAATAGTTTATTTCAGAAATATTCCAGATACAATGTTATTATCAGTGTTTTTACAATAAAGTATATTTAAGAAATTTAAAAAAAAAAAAAAAAAAAAAAAAAAAAGAGTATGTAGGCATAGGGACATTTTGATCAAATTCAGTGTAATTTCTAGCTTACAGTTGAGTGGGTACTTGAAAACTCAAGTTTAGCAACGATTGTTACGTAGTTAGGGGTATAATTAAATGGTAGGTTAACTAATCATTTAGAATTGTTCATTGATAAATTTAGTGTTTAGATTGAGAGATATATTAGACAGGGATTTAATAGTAATATATTGAATAAAAGATTTAATAAGAGTCTGGTAGGTATAGGGACATTTTGACCAATTCAGCGTAATTTATAGCTTACAGTTGAATAGTTATTTAAAACTCAAGTTTAGCAATGATTGTTATGTAGCAAAGTGTATAAATAAAAGGTAACGATTCTTTCTTCTTGTCTTTCTATCTTTCTCCATATCTTACATGCTCATGGCAGACATTCGCAGAGGGCATTGCTTCCGCCGGTTAGTACTTCCAGTTTTCAGAATAATACGATCTTTTCCTTGCAAGCAGTCTTCCCGTGCACACGTGGTGTTAATTCATCTTGGCGTAGAGCAATATCTGTGTTATGTTTATATTAATGTTATACGTTTAGTCAACTTAATTGGTTGTATAGACTGAATATTTCTCATTCATATAGTTTTATTAATTCTTATTTATCAAAGTTTAGATATTTCTCATTTATATAGTTTTATTAATTCTTATTTATCAAAAGTTTAAATATTTCTCATTTATATAGTTTTATTAATTCTTATTTATCAAAGTTTAATTTTGTTGTTTATGGAGTTATGTTGGATTTATTGGTTACGTTTCTCTCGTTTATATTAATTTAATTAATTTTGATCTATAATTATTTAGTTAATTTTATATTAAATTTTTATATTCAATTTTTCTCACTGTATATATGTTATTTATACGTTTGTCTTATGTGATATTTAGTTCATTTGATTCCTCGTCAGGCGCATTGTTTGATCGATGTATTCCCAAGCAGTGTTTTAAATTTTCAACACTTGACAGTCGGAAGGAATGGTCTCACCCTTAGTGTTGTAACCATCGTGATATCCGATGGGCGGCAGATGATGGAAATTACCAAGTGTTACGTTAGTGTAACTCTGTTAAATCATTTTGATAACTCTGTAAAGTTGTTTTGGTTTTGCGGTCCCTGCAGTTTTGATCATAAGTTCCAGGAGTTTGATGGTTCTTGGTGCTTTTGGTTGTAATGTCTGGAGTTGGGTAATTGTTCATAATTTTTTTTAGGGATTTGGTCCATAATGCTGTTGTGGTTGGTTGTAGTTGATTTTATTTTCAGGTACCATGAGCTAGGGTATAATGCATGATAGAGATGTGAGTCATGTGTGTGTATGTGCATTTGCCTCCAAAGTCTTCGTTCTTGACATCGCTTGGCTACCGATGCGCGTTTGTTTACATCCCGTGTAAAACAATAGGCCAGCAGATTAGCTGTTCAATCATGGAAAAACTACCTTACTTTATTAAAAAAACAAAAAAAGGCTGGCAACAGGAAGGGCATCCAGCTGTAGAATACTGCTCCAAAAACAAAAGCTGTTCAGCCCATGCCCGCATGGAAAAACGGATGCAAAAACGACGACAACAGTGGTGACGACGACGATCATGAAACAGTTTGTTAATTAAATGTATAAATAAACAGGATTGATAAAAATACTCTAATTATCTGAAAACCTCCCTAAAAAGAAAAAAAAGCAGTAATCCATACCGTATCAAGTTTATCAGTTGTCACCAAAGAATAAATATTTTTCTGGACATCCTGTAATGAAATCTTAATTATATTAAGACTATTTATTACATGTAAAGTCACAGGGGTTTTGATATGAGTAAAGTCATTTCAATGGAAAATATTTCATGACAGAAAGATCTATTGCTGCAGCTTTATCTGTTTTATCTTATTTTATTTAATGCTCATTAACAAATGTTTTACAATTTATAGTAATTTTTTATACTCTACACTTAATTATTATCAATTCTCATCAATAATTTGTGATTGTTTTCTGAATGATGAAAAAGTCTAAGATCGACAGTTAAAAGACTCATTTAAAATAATTTAATAATCAAATATATTTTCCGTTGTAATTTACAAGACAGAAATAATATAAATTTTCTAAAATCTATACTATGATAGCAGCTCAATCTGTCCATTTATCACAAACCATTACAAGTTAACAAAGTATTATTACTGTATCTAAGTAGTTGATTTCATTGACATCAGTGTTTTATCTGCCAACACAGTTATCTCACTTCCCCCTCTCTCTCTCTCTCTATATATATATATATATATTGTTAGGTGGCTTCATTTAGAAATCAAGTGTACCAGTACTTAGGTAGAACTCAATGCATGATGGGCAATTATCAGGAATGGACTAATTTACAAGCACAGTATAGATATCAGTAATCTTAGTGCATGTAGTCCTATTACAAAATACGACTAGCATATAATCTGCCACGTATGAGATGATAGTTCCACTGATAGGATGTTGACACAAATACACTAGTCATATGTTGTGCAACATGGAAACGATTGTATGGAACTGCATGAATAAGGATATTTGATTATATATATATATATATATATAATCAAATATCCTTATTCATGCAGTTCCATACAATCGTTTCCATGTTGCACAACATATGACTAGTGTATTTGTGTCAACATCCTATCAGTGGAACTATCATCTCATACGTGGCAGATTATATGCTAGTCGTATTTTGTAATAGGACTACATGCACTAAGATTACTGATATCTATACTGTGCTTGTAAATTAGTCCATTCCTGATAATTGCCCATCATGCATTGAGTTCTACCTAAGTACTGGTACACTTGATTTCTAAATGAAGCCACCTAACAATATATATATATATATATAGAGAGAGAGAGAGAGGGGGAAGTGAGATAACTGTGTTGGCAGATAAAACACTGATGTCAATGAAATCAACTACTTAGATACAGTAATAATACTTTGTTAACTTGTAATGGTTTGTGATAAATGGACAGATTGAGCTGCTATCATAGTATAGATTTTAGAAAATTTATATTATTTCTGTCTTGTAAATTACAACGGAAAATATATTTGATTATTAAATTATTTTAAATGAGTCTTTTAACTGTCGATCTTAGACTTTTTCATCATTCAGAAAACAATCACAAATTATTGATGAGAATTGATAATAATTAAGTGTAGAGTATAAAAAATTACTATAAATTGTAAAACATTTGTTAATGAGCATTAAATAAAATAAGATAAAACAGATAAAGCTGCAGCAATAGATCTTTCTGTCATGAAATATTTTCCATTGAAATGACTTTACTCATATCAAAACCCCTGTGACTTTACATGTAATAAATAGTCTTAATATAATTAAGATTTCATTACAGGATGTCCAGAAAAATATTTATTCTTTGGTGACAACTGATAAACTTGATACGGTATGGATTACTGCTTTTTTTTCTTTTTAGGGAGGTTTTCAGATAATTAGAGTATTTTTATCAATCCTGTTTATTTATACATTTAATTAACAAACTGTTTCATGATCGTCGTCGTCACCACTGTTGTCGTCGTTTTTGCATCCGTTTTTCCATGCGGGCATGGGCTGAACAGCTTTTGTTTTTGGAGCAGTATTCTACAGCTGGATGCCCTTCCTGTTGCCAGCCTTTTTTTGTTTTTTTAATAAAGTAAGGTAGTTTTTCCATGATTGAACAGCTAATCTGCTGGCCTATTGTTTTACACGGGATGTAAACAAACGCGCATCGGTAGCCAAGCGATGTCAAGAACGAAGACTTTGGAGGCAAATGCACATACACACACATGACTCACATCTCTATCATGCATTATACCCTAGCTCATGGTACCTGAAAATAAAATCAACTACAACCAACCACAACAGCATTATGGACCAAATCCCTAAAAAAAATTATGAACAATTACCCAACTCCAGACATTACAACCAAAAGCACCAAGAACCATCAAACTCCTGGAACTTATGATCAAAACTGCAGGGACCGCAAAACCAAAACAACTTTACAGAGTTATCAAAATGATTTAACAGAGTTACACTAACGTAACACTTGGTAATTTCCATCATCTGCCGCCCATCGGATATCACGATGGTTACAACACTAAGGGTGAGACCATTCCTTCCGACTGTCAAGTGTTGAAAATTTAAAACACTGCTTGGGAATACATCGATCAAACAATGCGCCTGACGAGGAATCAAATGAACTAAATATCACATAAGACAAACGTATAAATAACATATATACAGTGAGAAAAATTGAATATAAAAATTTAATATAAAATTAACTAAATAATTATAGATCAAAATTAATTAAATTAATATAAACGAGAGAAACGTAACCAATAAATCCAACATAACTCCATAAACAACAAAATTAAACTTTGATAAATAAGAATTAATAAAACTATATAAATGAGAAATATTTAAACTTTTGATAAATAAGAATTAATAAAACTATATAAATGAGAAATATCTAAACTTTGATAAATAAGAATTAATAAAACTATATGAATGAGAAATATTCAGTCTATACAACCAATTAAGTTGACTAAACGTATAACATTAATATAAACATAACACAGATATTGCTCTACGCCAAGATGAATTAACACCACGTGTGCACGGGAAGACTGCTTGCAAGGAAAAGATCGTATTATTCTGAAAACTGGAAGTACTAACCGGCGGAAGCAATGCCCTCTGCGAATGTCTGCCATGAGCATGTAAGATATGGAGAAAGATAGAAAGACAAGAAGAAAGAATCGTTACCTTTTATTTATACACTTTGCTACATAACAATCATTGCTAAACTTGAGTTTTAAATAACTATTCAACTGTAAGCTATAAATTACGCTGAATTGGTCAAAATGTCCCTATACCTACCAGACTCTTATTAAATCTTTTATTCAATATATTACTATTAAATCCCTGTCTAATATATCTCTCAATCTAAACACTAAATTTATCAATGAACAATTCTAAATGATTAGTTAACCTACCATTTAATTATACCCCTAACTACGTAACAATCGTTGCTAAACTTGAGTTTTCAAGTACCCACTCAACTGTAAGCTAGAAATTACACTGAATTTGATCAAAATGTCCCTATGCCTACATACTCTTTTTTTTTTTTTTTTTTTTTTTTTTTTAAATTTCTTAAATATACTTTATTGTAAAAACACTGATAATAACATTGTATCTGGAATATTTCTGAAATAAACTATTTATTTATTTTCAACTTTCTTTGGTTTCATTTCTTAAGTAATTTACATAACAACATGGGACACAATCATGTTGAGTATTAAGACATCAAATTGGTGAAGTTCCTCGTCACGGGCTAAATCTTTTAAATCAATATTTTACCATTAAATCCATGTCTAATATATCTCTCAATCAAAACATTAATTTTATCAATGAGCAACTCTAAACGATTAATTAACCTACTGTATCTAATTACCCGACTATAAAAAATGTTGTAACCTAAATTCCAGGGTCTACAACTGGACTTATACGAAATAGTATCTACTCTAAAATTATAATCATTGGTCTTATTATATACATTTGTTACGATAGATCTATCTTTACTTTCAATGGTGATATCTAAACTTTGTTAACATCCATATATATATATATATATATACACACACACATACACACAACGGGCTTCTACCAATTTCACTCACGAGTCTTCGGTCAGCTCGACGCTCTAGTAGAAGACTCTTGCCGAAGGTGCCACGCAGTGGGACAGATCCTGGAACCATGTGGTTACAAAGCAAACTTCTAAACTACACAGCCATGCCTGTTTGTAATAGGTTTATACTTTTATTTTGTAGGTGGTCATATTAGCTTTATATATTCTTTTTGAAGCTGAAAGATGTAATCTATAAAAAAACAGTAGGAATCTTCACTCTATGCATATGCTGTTTGCTAAATTATTTTGATTTCTTTATTGTGTATCGAACTACATCATAAGTTATGTGTCATGTGTTGTTTTAGTCAACAAATACTGAGTATGGTTGTTTTGAGTATGTGTACTTGTGCTTCCATATCAAGTGCATATGAATGAGTTCCCAAATGAAGTGTGCATGTTAAGTACTTGTCTTTTAATTAGCTATATACATAAATAAAAATGACAACAGAATGTATTCCTTATTTATTCGATTGTGAGAATCTTTGTAATGTTTTCTGGAAATATAGCTATTTCTACAGAAGGTTTGATTATTTTAAAAGTTTCGCATATACCGATTCAGTGTTTTGAGAGTTCTAAACAAAGTTATTCTTAAATATAGGTTTAATAAAATTATATTGAAATAGTGTTTTGTGTAGGCCATAAACTAGTGTAATAACTAAGAAAAAATATATCTCTCATTAATTTTGAAATGGATTGTGTAAACTATTCCTGTTGAATTTGCTTATGAACATTAAGTTGATTTAGTAATATAAAAATATTTATAGGGTTTATGATTTAAATTTGTGATGTAATGATGATAAAACTTAAAATTAAAATTAGCATACCACTTTTAGTTTTATAGAATTGAAAACCCTTTGTATAAAAAAATAAAATGAGCCTTTGTTTATCACAATATTTGTATTAGGCTGATTTAAGGTCAAATAATTTATACCAAACTTTTGTCACCTCACTTATGCATGCTTAATGCTTGAAATTTTATATTTAGATTGAAAAAATGGAAAAATATACTCTACATTTTGATAGCTATGTTACATGATTGTCATCAGGCACTATATTTTGACATATAGATCATCATTATCATCATCATCATTTTACATCATTTTTTCATGCTGGCATGTGTTGGACAGGTCTGTTCCAGTGCAGCTTATAGCCACTTGTCACAGTCTTTTGTCATCTGATACACACACCAACAGAGAAAATCACAAATCCTGCTGGATTCACTTCGTGGACTGAGTGCATTTTATCTTGCAAACCATTATCTTTAATATAGTTTCAACTCTTATCTACACATCATAGTATTATAAGTCATGTGTCTATTTTAATGACATTTAAATGTATTTTAGTAAGAACAGGCTTGTTGAGTGAGAATTGCACTGAGCTCACTAAGTGGTTTCTCAAGCAGTGCTAATTGTATTACTTCTTTGATTCTCCTCAGTTTAAGCTGAGTTTTTTTTTTAACATGGAGGCCTTATTCCATAATGTTATATCATATTTTTGTTCCATACATCTTCTGCCATCTTTGACTTTGTTGTTTCTTCTCTTCTGAGTAGAGCTTTCCAGTACTCATCCAGCCTGATCTATAGGGGTTCTGCTTCACCTTGCAAGTCCTTTCACAAATACATGGGATAACACCTAGACATTAACATCAAACCAAAACACTAAGATTGCTGTTCTCTTATCTGATCCAGATAAACACATTTAAATTGCAGCAATATTTGTTGGCTCAAACTCTGTGTTAGGTTCTGAACTACTAAGTTGCCATGTATTAGTTGAGCCTATCTTGTCTACAAGAACTTTAACATGCTTTAAAATTTCTAGACATATATAAAACATTTTGTAAACAAATCAGATGCCTAACTGCGCTTCTCAGAACTAAACATTGTACATTTCTGGTATGCTGGATCTGTAGGTCACTCTGAAGTATTCAATTTGTCATCTCCATGCCACAGGTCTGTAAAAGGTAGGAAAGGGAAAGATTGTAAAAGCAGTTTGTTTTGATAGATTTTCCATCTGGTGAATGACATTTTTTTAATGATATTTCGGTGACTGAAGAAATAGTTGTCTTCATGGAATCCCTTGTGGCAATATAATGTCAGCATGGTTGTTTGGGTGCAGGCATCATTATGTAATTAAGAAGTTTGTTTGAAACCCTATGGTTCCAGGTTATATCCCTCTGTCTGGCAGCCTACCATATGTGTGTGTGTGTGTGTGTGTGTGTATGTATATATATGTATGTGTGTATATATAAAAAATGGATCTCCGTCTGAATCAGACGATGAGTGTTCAGTTGTTCGATCAACTGAACTACCAACTCACTGAATTAG
>JAOPJM010483605.1:0-10928 GCA_027124095.1 Muusoctopus leioderma | reverse complement strand
TAAGGTAGTTTCTAAATTATTGTATTTTGGGAGGGTCATACTGCCAATAAAACACATGCACTGGTTATATTTCACTTTAGTTTTATTACCAATCAATTAGATAACTAATTAATTGAACAACTGATTGATTGATTAGTCTGTCAAAGTTCTTTTCTCACAGTCTGTGACCGTATCAATGACTATGTGATCCACAAGTACCTCCTCCTCCTCAGCACTTATTCTCCCAGGTTTTGTGGTAAGATTCTTCTCACATATTCTGCTATTTATATATATTTATAATGTATGGTGTGTGTGTGTGTGTGTGTGTGTGTGTGCATGGGTGTGTGTGTGTGGGTGTGGGAGTGTGTGTGCATGTGCGTGTGTGTGTGGGTGTGGGAGTGTGTGTGTGCATGTGGGTGTGCATGGGTTTAGTTATTGTTTTTGTTGAACTTTGGACTTTGGATGTATTTTATTCCACACTCAGCGACTCAAGCGCCCCCCCCCCCACACACACACACACGCGCACACTCACACACATGCACACACGCACATGGATAGGTATATCTATTTGTTGTTGTTTTGGGGTCAGGTTTGTGGGATGTTATGCGTGTTGGTGTTCAGAATCAGTCAATAGGTGGTGGCGGTGGAAATAGTGGTAGGGTTGTTATTGTTCCGTTCATATTTTCTGTTGAGGGACTGAGTGAATTCTGTTTCTTGAATATGTATAGCTTCTTTGACTTGTCTTAATGTTGGATCTCGTCGGTGTGTCGAGAGAATTTTATATCTATTTCGATGTTCTCTATCAAACCGCCATGTTTTTCTTTGGTATGTTGATAAATACTGATTTTGGTTTCTTTACTTTAAATTTATACCAATTTTCTTTTATTCTTTCACCTATACTACGAGCCGTTTCTCTTATATAAATTGTGGCAGCGTTTTACATTGTTCCCCCCATGCATTTTAAATGGTATAGTACGTCCCTAGTTTTACAGTTTATTTGTGGGTTTGTTTTGCAGGCTATACAGTTGTTATCGCACACACAATTTCACATCAAGAATCTTGCAAAACAAATACAAAAACGAAGTTTCTAAATTATTTGTCACTAAAAACATATTCTGGCAAATTGTTTTAACGAAAAATTTCAGCTTAGTAGAAAGATGACGTAAAATAGAATACTATAATTAAAAACTCAACAAAACAAATATTGCTTATTTTGAAGCTGTTCACTACTGTATAGTGGATGTCCTATGTCTCATTTTATGTTAACACCTCAACATTTAGTAGAAAGGTGTGATAGAAATGGATTTTATTTGTTTAGCTTCATAGGAATTAAAAACATAAGATGTGGAAGTTGTTGTTAGCTTAGCTTCAGGTCAGCCCTGATCAAGCAGACCTACGATCAAATGTGCTTTGACCATAATCATGGCTCAAAGTTGTGTAAGTAAAAATCATATGAGGAAAAATAAATAAAAATTAATTACTAACTTAATTCAGGACAGGTTCCATTAGAAACTATGACATCATCAATTGCCAGGATTCCAGACATGATATTTACTCCGAATTCAAGGAAACCTTTTCCTTCAGGAAATTGTAGTTGTCCTGCATAAGATCCATCTTTTTCATTTAAGAATGTATCATCCCATTGTATAGACTGTGTAAGTCCACCAGTATTGTTCAATTGATACAAAATAATTGATAAATTTCCAGTTACTGCAGCCTTTGTAATAAACTTGAATTTCACACATGAATATGGCAATTCTGCATAAGGTGATATCATTCTACCATTTGTTGTTATAACCTGCACACTGCCTGCAAATGTAAGGATATTATCAGAAATATAGCAAAATCACTGAATCATAAAGCTAACAATCGCATGGAAGGGAATTCAGAATTTTTATTTATGATTCTTCAAATATAAATCACTAATTGTTGAAACATAAGCAAATAAATTTATGTTTTCTTCTAACAGAAAAAATATCCCAAATTACAATTGGAAAGTTGAAGATATAGGAAACATATTTACCCCCTCTATAGATCTCCTTGGTCCACTGGTCTGATGCTTATCTCAGATATTTCTGCCTAAATGTAGATGAGAGATAAACCTTCCTCTGAATAGGATGCTGTCTATTACAAGTAAACATTCCCTTGAAGAAAACTGAACTCAGTACTACATACCAAGAAACCAGTTATATATTTTCTAGTGCAGCTGCTAATGAATTATAACCCCTGCAGATGCTACATATAGCTGCTTGTTGGACTTGGTCATTGAGAATTAAGTGCCTTGGCCACAATGTCACAACACAATGCTGGTGACAAAATACAGATCACCAAGCTCTTAATTGGTTGTACACACCCTACCAACTCAGTCATTTGTACTCTTGGGTACATCAAGTAAAAGGAGAAGAGAACACCCAAATAAAACTCTGAAAAAAACCCCCAAATATGTAATACTCCAGATGATGAATGAATGGGTGTTGTGTCAGTTTCAACAAATGAGAGTTCCAAGTTTTTCAATCAGTGGAACTACATACTCATTGTATTAAGTGGTTGAGTATTTAGCAGACATTTGTACCCTTAACATAATCATCAAACAGACCCATTGTGACACTGTGTGACAAAACTCAGTCCTGAAACCACAGGTGCAGGCCATCTGATGAGCTTCAATGCCGTTTCCATTTACCCAATTTTACTCAGAAGACTTGGGCCGAATAAAGGCTATGGCAGAATACATATATACAAGTTATCTCACAGTGGGTCTGAACCTTGAACCTTCAGATTAAAAATCAAACTTCTTAACCACTTGGCCATGTGCTCATATAATCCACATACTGAACGAGCTATAAGACTGGTTCCAGACAGCAGAGAGGGATAGAAGACGATATTGCAGAAATTATATATGGAAGGTTGATAGATGAACAATGTGGGAAGCAGAGAGAGAGAGAGAGAAAGAAAGAAAGAAAGACAGAAAGAAAGAGAGAGAATTAAAGAAGAGAAGATAAGACAGAGATGGGGGAGGCGAGTGAAGAAAACAACATTCATATTGAATGCTAAGTGATTACTATACTTACCAGAATCATTAGCTATTAAATTATGTTTCCATCCGCTCAGAACTTTATAACCACAGAGGAATTTTGTTTTGAAATCACAGGCAATCGAGGTAGCTAGTAAGGAAACAGAAAATGTAAGTTGAATCAATTATCATCATCATCATGATCAACATCAACATCAACATCAACATCACCACCACCACCACCACCACCACCACCACCATCATCATCATCATCATCATCATCATCATCACCGTAATTATTATCAATGGTTTTAATGTCCATTCCAATCCCTGTAATTACATAGTTTGAATATGATCCCACATTATCCTCCATTCAGTGAATAGTATCAATACAACATGGGATGATAGCCATGTTAAAACAGTAGTATTTTCATTAAGAATGAAAATAAAAAGGTGTTGGGCCTCAGACAAAATGCCTTACAATATTTAATTCCATTCATTTACATCCTGAATTCAAATCCTGTGAAGGTCAACTTGGCTTCTCATCCTAACATGGTTGATAGAATACAGTACCAGTCAAGATTTAATCAACTGTTCCCTCTCCCCAAATTTGTAGTGTGATGCCAATGCTAGAACTCAACATTATGTAGAATATAATGGTGGAAGATGGTAGAATTGGTAGAACACTGGACAAAATGTATTGTAGTATTTAGGTACGTCCATTTACTGTATGATTTCAAATATCGTCAACGATGACTTTGCCTTCATTCCTTTCAGAGTTGATAAAATGAAATATATGTACATATATATGTATTTATATATATGCACAGACATATATGTATATATATATATATATATATATATATTTTTAACAAAATATAAATTAAGATATCAGAGTGTTAGTGTCAATCTATTAAACATTGTAGTATGGTAACACACTGTAGTGTAAATCTTGTTACACACATAACATTGCGCTTTCTTTCTCTCTAATGTGAAAGTATAATGAACACACAGACGCAGCAAAGCTGAAGACACACAAACACAGACACATACAGATTCATGGCTTGTCTCTTGCAGACAATGTCAATGTTCAACCTTAATTTCTGACTCAGAAGAGATACAAACTTTCACTGGTCCCATGACCTTGTTTAAGCGAGCGTAGAAGAAAACTCAACGACCATGTCACATGACTGTTTTTGTGGTGATATTTAGCCAATAAGATAGTTTACTCAGTGCATGTTTGTTCGCTGATAAATCATTTTGCTGAAGCTCACAGAAACAAATAAAACCAGGCAATTTTGAACGATCTATCAGATTCGGACTAATTGTTGGTATTCTCCACGTCAATCATTAGTTCGAGTCTCACTTCTTATATTCACTCTTTTACTCAGTAGAAAAATGTAATTCTAAATGTATTTCTGTGACTTTGTTTATTACAGACTTTCTTAATACCTTCTTCACACAATGTATTTCAAAGTATATCACATAATTATTTTGCCGTCTGACACTGAACTGAAGCATTGAACGAATTATTATGTCCCGAATTATCGGAAATTTTATCTTTTGTTGTAAATACTGACAATGTGCATCGTTTCTTCTTTTCTTTTATACTTTACACAATTTTACTGCTCTGTTTAAATGTCAATTTCTTTTACTGTTCATATTCCCAAAACTTATTTTCTGTGGATCCATTGTAACCCAGTATATTTCTTTTAGCGTGATTAAATAATTTGGATATTGGAGTTATTCTTCTTGTCTTATCTCGCTTTCTCGTCATTTTTCTAATCATTAAATGAAATGCAATGCTAAACACAGTTGAGCCAGACATGATGTTAGAGTAGACTAGTCAGTATGGTAACATATATATGAGATAACGATGTTAGTGTAGTCTGGTCAGTATCATAACATATATCTGAGATAACGATGTTAGTGTAGTCTGGTCAGTATCGTAACATATATATGAGATAACGATGTTAGTGTAACCTGGTCATATGGTAACATACATCTGATCAAGCGATGTTACTGTAGTCAGTATGATAACACACATCTGAGATAGAGGTGTTAGTGTAGTCTGGTCAGTATAGTAACATATATCTGATCAAGTGATGTTAGTGTAGACTGGTCAGTATGGTAACACACATATCTGAGATAGAGGTGTTAGTGTAGATTGGTCAGTAGAGTAACACACACCTCAGAGAGAGGTGTTAGTGTAGTCTGGTCAGTATGGCAACATATATCTGAGATAGAGGTGTACATTTTGCTTGTTTAGTAGTATAATTCTGACACTGTAGATTATCCTTAAAAACTGTTTCTATTATAAAATATAGTTTACTATGATAATATCCTAGTAATCCCAGAATGATACAATGGAATGGTTTCTCATGGAGTATTTTATGTAATATGAAAGGGGAAATAAAGTCGGCATTAATAACAGAAATCTAAAAGGTGATAAGTGTTTATCCATCTGACTCACTAAAAAGATAAATATAATAAATTGCTTGATTATTCATGATCAGAAACATCTATCAATGTGTGATTAGCCTTGATGACTTTAGTGAATTGGGGAAAGGGAGTTGTGATGTTAATGCTTTTCCAAAGGAAAACACAATTCGCACTGTTGCAAGCATTCAAACCAAGCTCTACACTTTTGTAAAGACCAAAAACTAAAATTAAATCCGCTCGACAATTCTCCTTTTTCTTCTATAACATCCATGGACTCCATTCTAATACACACTCCACACATCCTATTGCTCTCCAAGACACAAATCTCCCAACTCTTAGCCATAGTCCATCTCTGCTGTCCAGGCTACATTCTGTATTCAAATTTCACTCCGAAAGGGGGTGTTTGCACATATGTAGATTCCTCTCACCATGCCACTCACCTCTCACTTGGATATCAGCAACAAAGACTTCCAGTTACACTGTCTTAAAGTCTCCCCCCCCCCACTCCTCAAATACATCTCTTCCTCTACCCCTCTCAAACTCCCCCATCCACCAAGAATTCTTTAACCATATCCCTTACTGTCTCAAGGATATCTATTTCACTTCACCCCTATCTGAAGTCATCATACTCCGCGGGTTCAATGCTTATGACTCTTCTTGGCTCTCACACTCATCCCATACTGTTGCTACCGAATGCAGAAACAGAATCATTCACAATCCTCAACCTTCTACATCAACTAGTGTCATCCCCTACTCACATCTCTGAACATCTGCCCAACACACAGACATTCCAAACATCCTTGTGCTCTTTCTAACTTCCAAACCTAACCTCCAACTGCAGTCTTATTGCGACTAGCCACCACACATCCACATACTACACAATGCCTGATCATATGGTACTTCAAGTCAGCTGACTTGTTGGAGTTCTGTCAGCTATATGCTAACTATCACCGACAGCGCACGTACTTCACCCGTGACTCAACAGAAACAGCTAGCCATGTGACTGAAACAATCCTCTTAAGCATGTCCCTCTACATCCCACACACAACCAAAATTCACAGTCCAAACTCTCTCAAATAGTTCACTTATAAATGTGCTGCAGCAGTTCAGGTAAAGAATACAGCCTACAACACTTGGATAAGATCACCCACTCCTACAAACTGGATGGTGATTTTTACTCAGCATCGCAACTCATGCGAGGCCATCATCTGTTCTACGAAGGATGCCTCCATGCATTGCACTTCCTACAAGCTCTCTCACCTCCCAAACTGCAGTTGATGCCAACTCTGACAACTTTGCAGAATACTCATTTTCATCACTTCTAAACCATGATGAAGCAGTACTCCATGGAGAAAGCCTCCACATGTGCTGCCAACTTTGCATTCAACTCCACATAGCACACACTGGGTAAATCATCTCCAAAACTATCCCTTTTCACTGTACCAGGCTACCCAACATGCACATATACACGCCAAGTTCTCTACCAGGCTACCCAACATGCACATATACATGCCAAGTTCTCTACCAGGCTACCCAACATGCACATATACACGCCAAGTTCAAAAGCACCTCCAGACCATCGGTCCTGACAAAATCTCTTCCAGAACCCTGAAACAATGTGCCCCAAAGCTAGCACATATCTTCACCACATTCTTTAACCCCCCCTCTCTCTCTCTCTCTTCAGGGATAACTCCTGATCTCTGGAAACATGCTATAGTGTATCCCATCCCCAAGAAAGGCAACTCCTCTGATCCTTCCAACTATCAAAGTATTGCACTTACATTCAACATCTGAAAGGCGATGGTGACAGCCATTAACAACAACCTCTTCCATCACCTTGAATGTCTTTCCCACCTTACTGATCACCAGTACTGTTTCCATAATGCCAGATCTACTGGAGACCTACTCTTCTATGTTACTCACCAGTTGGCTCTCACCCTTGAGAAATTTGGTGAAAATACTGTTGTTGCTCTCGATATCCAATTCTAGGATGCAAATCTTCTGTCAAAACAGCCTACCTATGAGTTCTATACATCTCTCTCTCTCTCTCTCTCTCTCTCTCTCTCACTCTTACTCTCTCTCTTGAATCAGTGGTTTTCTGCCAGATCACACCATTATGGTGTGTACTGATGGAGGCCTCTCTGACCCTCACTCTATCAACCTGAGTGTGCTCCATGATTCAGTTTTGTCTACATTCTACCTCCTATATATCAAAGACCTTCTTGACGTCATCTCCAGCAACATCCGCTCATATGAAGATGAGACCACTCTTCATTCCTTCTTAACCTTCTGCACCCAAATGACATGCACATGCAACCTAGACACATTATACCAAATCTGCACTGGCACCAAGAACAGAGACCTCAAAAATATCCTCCAATGAGGTCATGCCAACCTTGTCTCCTTCAATAGTACAAAGACACAACCACTACACATATCAAGAAAACATTATCACACAACATTCCTCCTAAACATGAACATCACACAACTAGAACACTCAGAGTCACTACAAATGCTAGGCCACACCATCACTGAAGATCTCTTCATAACCAAGTTGCATTACATAGACATAACTGCAACACAAAGCCTGGCCTTCCTCTTAAGAGTCATAAAATACTTCATCCCCTAAGAACTATTAACTCTCTACAAAGGTCAAGTGAGACCTACAATGGAGTATTGCTCCCACATCTGGGATGGTGCTGCTGCTACACGCACAGACATCCTAGACCACATCGAAAGAAAGGTCACTCGATTTATTTGCATGAAGTCACTCACTAACACACTCCAACCTCTGACCCATAGTCATGCTACTTCCTCTCTATGCCTTTTCTTCCACTTCTATAGTGGTCTTTGCAGTTCGAAGCTGGCTGTTCTCATGCTGCCTCCACTCAGACACTCACAATCCAATCGTCTCTCCTTTTCTTGTCACCCATATTGTGTTCACCCATAGGGCCCTGTACTAAACAATGTGCCCAGTCCTTCTTACCCAGAACATTGGCCATCTTGAATTCCATCTCTTGAAGCCCCTTCCTCTAGACCAAGCCAATAAAAATAGAATTTAATGGAATATGTGACCAGGAATCTAGCTTCGATTGTAAGCCGGGTTTATCAGGAACTTACTATTTGAACAACAGTATTTGTCATTAATGGCATCAAGAAACAAAAATAACTGAAACTGGGACAGAAAACTATTTTTTTGAACTCAGCTAACTGGGAGTTTACCACTTCCTGCTCTATAGAACTCATTGGCAGTAGACTATTGAGTAGAAACATCAGTGTTGTTTAATCAGTAGTATAGTAGGTTCTGAGTTAAAGTTGTCAGCTGGAAGCATTACCAAGGTAATCTTTCAAATATTTTATTAACAGATCTTTTAAACATAAATGATGAGCATGATATTGATAATAGAGAAATAAACACTTACGACAATTCGCTTCATCACTACCATCACTACAATCTGTGGTTCCGTCACATATTTTAGATTCCTCATAACAATAATCATTTTTACACTTTATTGTTCCAGTTGGACAATCTGTAAAAATAAAAATAGAACATTTTAAAAACATGTAATTAAATATTTAAAACTAAAAAGGTTGATGTTTTACTTGACTCATGTAATTTATGTCTTAATTAGCTATGAATCTCGTACATCAAAATATATTTGGTCTTGGTCTCTCATGGTAACCTCACATATATAACATTTGTAAGACTGCATCACAAAGTATTCTTCTTTAGGAAGAAAATATACTTCATCGCCAACCAGCTGGTGTCCCTACAAATCTCAAGGAATATTCACATCAGAGTACTGCTCACATATTTGGGATGGTGCTGCTGCTACATACACAAATATTGTAAATCACATTCAAAAGACTGATTGGCAAAGATTAATTCACCAACATACTACAACTACTGGCTTCCATATATGCTGTTTCTTCTCTCTGTCTCTTTCATTGATATTGCAACAACCTTCTGCTCTTCTAAACTACTAAGCTACATCTCCTCCTTTCGTCTCCCTACCGTGTTTCATACAACAGATCTTTCACTAAATTTATACCAAATCATTCTTCCTCATCTACAATCCTCTGGAATTCCCTCCCAGCCTACATGTTTTTCTGCAGATATCGCCCTACTGACGTTCAAATAGAACACAAACCACACCATTCTGACCAGTCTGGGAGGAGGCTCACCTACAATGGCCATGATCACTGCCTCACCTGCTTTGACTAACTAATAAAGAAATGTGAGTTTGAAAACTAAAATACAGCAATTTCAAACTTATTTTGTCTCAGCTTCCACATAAACAAGATCACATGGTTTCTAATTAGACTACGTAAAATGTATAGGTATTGAGTACTTCTCTTCTGGAAAGGAGAAAAATATTTTTTGTTTATAAGATAGTTAAAGGAGGGGGAAGAAGGGGTGGTAGTGAGGAAGGGAGAGAAGAAGGGGGATAGGGAGGAGGGGGAAGAGGAGCAGCAGCAGTACCCATGACATTTGGAGACTTTACCACAATTTTGAGATTAAAGTGGTTTGATGACCAGGTTGAACATCTGTAGGTCAGTGTAGGTAGGACAAACATGGGTTGAAGGGGATTCCAGAAGACTAGAGTTCTGGGGAGGAAGTATTGGGTGATGTGTTTAGTGTAGAGCCTGGGAGGTGAGACACAGTAAAGGTGATGGGAGGAGGAAAGACTGGTGGGACCAGTGGTCCTGTGTGGAGAAGGTAAACAGCTAGTTAGCTCAGAGGAGCAGAGGCTGTTGTAGTAGCAGTAAAAGAGACAGAGAGAAGAAATAGCATGTCTATGAGCTAGAGGTTGTTAGTGATTGAATATTAAATGGATTTGGGATTTGGTATTCGATGTTGTTGCTGTAGTTGTTGTTTAGCACAAAGTCAGCCCTGAACAAGCAGTCTTATGATCAAATGCATTCCAGCTGTGACCATCCTGTCATTTATTCAGACATAGTGTATCTAGCACTTTTTAAAGGTAGTAGAATACGATGTCAGGAAAAGTTGGCTGCTATTTCTAGTAGGTCGAGGGACCACATAGAGACTCCGTCATTGGATCGCAGACTGGTATGTTTGTATGTGTAATGGCAGCAACATCCCATAGCAGCAACATGGCAGCAACACCCCATAGATTTGGATTTTACTTGAACTTTCTAGCACCTGCTTTGTCAAATGCACGAAGAAATAGGTTAGTCCAGAATGACATGGGATCTAAACCCATAGAAATTCTGATTGGTTTTGGTATGGTAACTTATATGACATTAAAGGAATACTTGGAAATCAGGTATTTGTATTTAGTGCAACTATTTCATACGTTTTGATCCAGATATATATTAATATATAATATATATATATATATATATATATATCATAGGTTCAGGGAGGTACTGCTTGACGCTTATGACAAGAAGGATGAGGAGATAGAGGCTTATAACGTAGAGGAAAACTGGGAGTTCCTACGTGACAACCTACTAAGGGCAACTGAGCAGATCT
>JAOPJM010483498.1:0-10929 GCA_027124095.1 Muusoctopus leioderma | reverse complement strand
GTATGTATGCATTTATGTATGTATGTGTGATAGATAGATAGATGGATGGATAGCTATACATATATAAGTATCCATGGAGAGAGATATAATTGTGCGTGTGTGAGTGTATGTGTGTGCACATCAATATACGTATATGCTCATCAGATGAAATGCATAAAATGGCTGATTTAATGATCTCCCTACAGAGATAACGCACTTTTGCAGAATACTCCATATTGTTTTCACCATTCGACTGAACAGACAATCGTGTCTATTATAATGTTTATTATTATTATTATTATTATTATTATTATTATTATTATTATTATTATTATTATTATTATTAGTAATAATAATAATAATAATTTATTGTCTTTCTGAGAATTTGACAGCGATATGTTTCACTATGTAGTGTTTTTGCCAACATGTGTGTGAGTATACAAACATATAAATATATTTATATATATATATGATGTATGCATGTGTGTATAATATATGAGTGTGTGTGTGTGTGTGTGTGTGTGTATCTGTGTGTATCTGTGTGTATCTGTGTGTATCTGTATGTATGTGTCTGTTACAGCATAACAATATCCAATTCACATTATCTCTTAGTGTGTTTGAGTGTTTCTATGGAATTTACTTTTATGTCCTTAATTTTATTTTACATACACATTTATTTTTTCCTGTTTTATATATAGTTTTCGAGTGGTAAATCTATTTTTTGAAAATGTATTTGTAGTTTTTGCGAGGTTTTCTTTATTTTGTAAAAAAAGTTATTTTTATGTATATTTTGTTTTTCAAATGCTAAAATATTTCAGTTATCTGGAATTCATATGAGAATCAAAGAAAAAGATATATAAGTAAATTTTTTCTTCTTTTTGTTCTTATTGTTTTTTTATGATGGCTGTTGATTATAATGATATGTGTATATATGTATATATATATATATATATATATATGTTTGTGTGTATGTGTGTGTGTGTGTATGTGTGTGTGTGCGTGCATGTGTGTAGTTACAGTATTTCTGTATTTTTGTCTATACTGTAATTCTTGTTGTTTAGTCGCAGTTGAATTGTGATGTAGCAGTTTGGGCAATAAACAAAATGACTTGCGGTTTTTAGTTACGTCGCTTTACCTTCTGAGTTCAAGTTATTTTACTTACCTCCCGTTATCTCCTGAGTTCAAATCCCTTCGTGGTCAACCATAGATGTCTCCCTTCCGATGCCAATAAAATTGTGTAGGATTCAAAAACTTCGGCCAATTTTATCAACTATGCCCTCTCACATAATATTTGTTATTGCCTCTATGTTTAGAAATCATTCTTATTGCGGTTATAATTATCATTAGTATTGTGTTAGAAACAATTGTTATTAATAATGTGAGTTTTTTCTTGTTTAGTCATTTTGTACAATCACTTGTCGTGTCATTAGCTATGGCCGAGAGCAATAGAAGATAAGTGATTAATCACTTTCAACTATCTGAATAGTAGGTGCTACTAAAACATACTATTTACAGGGGAAATGTATGGCTTGTATGTATAACTTAGTATTGAATTGCGTCTATATATAAAATGTGTAAGTGTCGAAGTGTATGATATATAATTCAAATTATGTGGAGAATACAAACTTTTAGGGTACGTCACATTAATATACAGAAACTCTATAATTCCTAGTTAAATGCAGAGAGCCCTTCGTTGTAGGTGTGCAGTGGTAATCAGTACTGGTTTTTTGAATTTGTTGGAGAGATAGTTCACCTGGGATGTTGCTAAGATGTTTCTCACATACTATTTTATCATACCTAAGGCCCCTATGATGAGTGGGACTGTTTTGGTTTTAAGGTACCACATCTTTTCAGTCTCTATCTCCAGTTCTTTGTATTTGCTTAGTTTTTGAAATTCTTTTATCGATATATTTTTATCTGAGGGTATACTCATATCTATTAATTTACAGGTCTTATATTTCTTGTCCTTGATGATGATATCTGGTGTATTTTCTGAATTTTCCGGCCTATGTTAACTGGGAGATGCCAAAGTATTGTTATATTATTTTCTTCCGCTGCTGGCTCTGGGTGGTATTCATAACAATTGGTGACTGTTTTTATTTTTTAGTGGTTGCGTATCTTCCTGTCTAAGTATTGGCCTACTTTGTCATGGTGTTAGTTCCGGACAGCCTGAGATAAGATAGTCTATTGTTTCATTATATTGGTCGCAAAACCTACATTTTTGCTCTGCACCATTTTTTAAGACATGAACTTAGTAGTTTCTGTTAAGCAGGCTTTGGTCTTGTACTACCAGTATGAATCCTTATGTCTCTGCTTTCAGTCCTCAACTCCACAGCCACTGATGGGTTGTTTTCTGGTCTACATCAGCATCTTTGCTTCGGAGTACATACTGTCCATTCAGAGGCGTTTGTCTCCATCGATTTTCTAATTGTTTTTGGTCGTGGTCTTTTGATAGATGTTTGATGTTTTTAGCTTCTTTTGCGACACTTTTTTCCTGCTTGTTATTTTCTTCAAAATTTACGTTGAAATATGTGGTGAATTTTCGACATTCTTTTACTTGTTGCCAGACTTGTCTTGTATTTCACTGTTTGCCTCTCGTATGTTGTTTATCCATTCAGAATTGTCATTATGACCTTATTGGCCACTCCAGATGTTACTCCGAGCGCGTCAGACAGAATGCCTTGCAGTATTCGTTCTGGCTCACTGCGCTCTGAGTTCAAATCCTGACGAGGTCAACTTTGCCTTTCATATTCCCGGAGTCGATCAGATAAAGTACCAGTCAAGTACTGATGTTGTTGGCCTTCTACCTATCTTAGAAACAATTAGTAGTAGTAGTAGTAGTAGTAGTAGTAGTAGTAGTAGTAGTAGTAGTAGTAGTAGTAGTAGTAGTAGTAGTAGTAGTGTTCGGGTGGTGGATTGGCCGAATCATCGAACAAAATATTTTACGATATTTATTTCGGCTCTTTACCTTCTTAGTTGAAATCCCACCGAGGTCAACTTTCCCTTTCATAGTTCCGGGGTCGATAAAATAGAGTACCAGTAAAATAGAGGGGTCAATTTAAAGAACTAATCCCTCCCCGAAATTTCTGGCCTTGGGCCTATGTTAGAAACGAATATTATTCGTGATGTTGATACGAACGAACGTTAGTAACAAAGCTATGGATTTTGCCACGTTAACTTCATGGAAGAAAAACGATTTTTCTTTTATCTCTTATTCAGGACTATTGACAAAGGGACTCCGGGGATTATATAATCTCCACCCCATTTTACTAGAGGAAAAAATATTTGTCTTAACATTTTTCTTTGAATGTGTATATTTCTACGAACTGCTTTTCAAAATGGCCACATCAATGGTAGAAGGAAGAAGTATGCGTACTAATGGTGGTAGCAACGGTGACAAAAATAATGCTTGCCTTCACCATGATTTTTTTAAACACGAAAACAGATTAGCAGACATGTCAATTAAACAGACAGACTTTCAGACATATTTACAGCCATACTTTAAAAAGTACAAGAAAATTGTGCTGAAAACTTTGACTTAAATGAGAAAAAACTGTAAAAAAAACATTAATACGTCATCTTTTCCTAATTTTGTGGATAATAGAGTGTTTCTCGATAAGGAGCTAGCTCCTAGAAAAGGAGAAATATGGACGAGGTATATCGAGATAAACTGTGCCTCTTTGAACAAGAAAAGTATCCTAAAAATGGCTAAGAGGAAAGTAATTTATCTCTGTCTTGCAAATATGGGGAGTTTCCATGGGCCATCGAAATAGTGATTGCGGGAGGCCCTGGCAGACGTGTAGCAAGAGGGGTGCTTTCTCAACAGGGGCTGGGCATATGGAAGAGTGTGCCTAGTCTTTAAAACCGAGAATAAAACGAGTATAAAGACAGAGCTGGTACACTACACGTCTTCCTATAGGCTGGTGCCGCTGTATTTGGACAAAAAGGAGTCACAACCAGTGATATTCGTACTGGCATTGACCCTTGGCTTCTCATCAGCAATGCACCACAATTGGGCGGGTATTGGACATGGAGGTGACCCAAGTGGTAATGGTTGTGGTCTGCATGAATCTCCAATCTTGTGGCCAATAAAGAAAGGATTATTATTATCATCATTATCATTATTCAAAGGGCAGTGTGAACAGATTCAGTAGGATCTCGAATCAATAGTATCCTAGATAAATTGCCTTGTGGTATCTAGTCATGGCGGTGAATTTTTAGAGTCGTTAGGGCCTCTTTAATGAATGCCATACGGTATTTGTTAGGGCTCTCCGCGTACTGAGGTGAAATCCAGCTGAGGTCAACTTTCCAGTACAGGGCAGAGGTTTGGCGGAATTGTTAGAGTGTTAAATGGGATATTTTGTGCTATATGTTCTGGCGGTAACTCCTGCAACAACACTGGTACCAAGCTCTATCGGACTTTACCTTTCCCTTGGAAAACATTGGTGGCGTGGAGAGAGGGGGGGGCTGGGATTCATGGGAAACTCCAGTCTTCCATAGAAAAGCTTGCTCAGGCCGCGCCTTGGAGAGGAACTTTTCAGATTCAGAGAAATAACATCACGAGGCATACGGAGGCCCTGGAATTTAGTTATCTCCCTTTACTTTCTCAGTTCAAATCTCGCCAAGGTCGACTTTACCTTTCATCTTAAGAAGATCGATAAAATAAATAGAAATCAAGTACTTCATTTAATCAACTGTTCTATTCCAAAGAATGTGTGACCTTGTGTCTATACTAGAAAACATTAACCATTATTATGCGTAGCATAGAGAACGGGTCAGACACAATGCGTTGTGGTATGTAGTAACGTCTCTTCATAGTTTGTTACAAAATTCCGGATTAGTCTTTAGGTGATCTGTAAAATAAGTACCGGTCAAGTTCTGTGTCGATTTAATAGATTGTTCCATCCCCACAAGTATGTGTGACCTTGTGCATATTTCAAAAAATTATTTTTATTATTGATAAACATGGCCTTAGGTCATTTACATTGTGTAGAGCCAAAGAAGCATGCAAGAGATATTTTTTCAGGCAAGTAAATAAATAATAACTCAAGACAATATATTTTGTTCTTATATATTTAATTATCTATATCTGCAGGTAGTCTGTTTCAGCATAGCTTGCCTCGTCAGTGCAAAGAGCTAGATAATACATTATATATTATATATATATCATATTCAAGTAGTTTGAGGTGAAAAAAGGTTAGATGATTATTGTTTTCATAAAGATTGTGTCGTGTCGTTCTAAGGAAAAGGGAGAATTGAGTAAAGTGATAAAATTGAGCGTTTAGTTTAAAATGTAATAATGAATGAAGAATAAAGAATGAATGATAGTTAATTGTTGATGTTATAAGCTTAAAGTAGCTGGCCAAATACTCAAATATTGAGGAAACCATGGAAACATTTCCATTCAAGCCGTGTTTCGTTTTCTGTTTCATACATTCTAGTCATTCTCCGTGTATATACTGGAAATCTTCCTGAAATTTCCCAAATATCTGAACATTATTACTAAAGTTTTCTTTTTAATAGTTTATAGTTACAATGGTGAGGGCTGTGTATTGGCAGAATCGTTAAAGTGTCGGGCAAAATATCTTGTGGTATTTAGTAACGGCGCTATACGTTAGGAGTGCAAATTTCGCTGAGGTTAAATATGCCTTTTATCCTTCCACGAGCAATAAAATGACATACCAGTCAAGTACTGGCGCGAATTAATCGACTATACCTTGCTCCAAAATGAGTAGCATTGTGCCAATGTTAAAACTCAATATGTATTAGTTACGTAGGCACATTGGCAAAGTCGTTAGAGCGTCGGATAGAATTCCTTTTGGTATTTGTTCTGGCCCTCTATGCCCGGAGTTCAAATCGCGCTGAGGGGAACTTTTTCTTTCATCCGTTTGGGGTCAATAAATAAACTACCAGTCAAGCACTAGGGTTGATTTACCATAGTGCTTTACTGGTACTTTATTTATCAGCCCCCTATCTCTCTCTCTCTATATCTCTCTCTCTCTATCTCTCTATCTCTCTATCTCTCTCTCTCTCTCTCAGAATAGGCTACGTGAGGGGTCCAAGAAAGGAGGTATTCATATTGCGACACCACCAATAATTTCTCCACCTGTCAGTAGAGACGTCAAGAAAAAAGTAAGTTACGAGGGGCGATAAAATGGAAGAATCGTTAAAGCGTCAGTACAAAATGCGTTACACCATTTAGTTACGGCCCTTTACGTTCTGAGTTCAAATATTTGCATTTCGTCCTTCCGGAGTCGATAAAATAAGCACCAGTCAAATAGTGGGGTCATTATTATCGTCTGCACCCATCCCATTAATTTCAAGTCTAGTGCCTATGTTATAAATCAATATTTATTCTAATAGCTAATAGCTTCAAGTCTATCTTTCTGTTAATGATATTCTTGAGATTAAAGATTTTATCATGCTGCTGATATAAACATTGTTGAATTTCCTAGTTGGTTTATTCGTTCCTTTCTTAGCAGTTCTACATTATCTTTCTTTGAAGATGAGGCTGGTGACGATTACGAAGATAGCGATGGTCTTGATGTTGTATTGGTAGTGATTGTGGTGGCAGAGGTGACAATGATAATCATGATCATGATGATGATCATGATGATCATGATGATGGCTGTGGCGGTAATGGTGGTGGTGGTGGTGGTTGTGGAGGAGGAGTTCGCAGTGGGGTTGGCGATGGTAGTTATCATGCTCCACGATATTGGCTGGTACAATTTATGAGATGCTTTCGCATAATATTTTACTATAATCATTTTATCAATTCATAAATTCCATTTGCTTGACATGTATGTGAGTTTGGAGTCATTTGGACGTCTCAATTCCAGAAGCTCATCTGAATTCATGTAACTTTTTTCAACATCATATTTTATTCTGCCGATAAATTTCCAGTAAATTCATTGATTCATATACTTATTATTTGTCTTTGAAAAAAATAAAAAATATATATATATATATTTGTGTGTGTGTGTCTGTCTATATTTTTTACTGCAAACGAATATATATGTGTGTACACACACATATATTAACGAACGCAGACACACACATATATATATATATATGTATATATGTATGTATGCATGTGTGTATGTGTGCATGTATGTATGTATGTATCTATGTGTGAATGTATGTGTGTATATGTGTATGTATGTATGTATGTATGTATGTATTTGAAAGACGAGTTAATACCCCTAAGAATGTAATTCTCTGTTAAGCACTTTACGAGATGTTCACCACCTCCAAGAGCTAACTTTAGCCCGGTTGATACAAAACCACTCGTTTCTGCACATTTGCCCGGCCCGGTCAATTTTATATCTAATTCTACGTGACCGACTGCTATACGTTAACATGCCACAGGGATGTTCGTTCTTTGGTCTACCTAGATAAAGTGGTGTAGCACAGAAACAAAATTCTTCCTAATCCGAATTTCTTTAATGTGATGTGGTGCAGTCCATACCTTTTACTGAAAGGGCCCGAGACTGGACTAACATGACGTCGGCTTTGCTGTGTTTATACTGGCTGAAACACTAGTTGGTATCTCTGAGCGCTTGTTGTCACTTCGTATTTTCCATCCAGAAATTCGCTATATCGCATAAATAAGTGCACCAAGTCTACCATCTGATAGAGATTAGACCAGGTACTGGTCATCCTCAATGGGTGAT
Source organism: Muusoctopus leioderma (assembly GCA_027124095.1). Lineage (NCBI taxonomy): Eukaryota > Metazoa > Mollusca > Cephalopoda > Octopoda > Octopodidae > Muusoctopus > Muusoctopus leioderma. The sequence continues at coordinate 3,277 of JAOPJM010483498.1, read as the reverse complement.
TTTATTGCAAGAATAGGGATGAATAAGAACCTGGGATCGAGGGATCGGAAACCATTGTATTTGGAAAATTAACAATAATGTAATAACAATTGGTTCTAAGTGTGCAGCACACGACCTCATCACTGTCAACACCATCTTCCAGCAGACCAACACACAAGACCTCATGGATGTATCTTAGATTCAGACACTGGCAACTTATTGACTACATCATAGTCAGAGGTAGATCTCCAAGGTTTCTGGTCACCCGTGCAATCAGAGAAGCTAAGATTTGAACAGATCATGGCAAGATAGAAACAAATTTCAGATTGCAAGTGCACTCCATATGCCGCCCAAGAGCACCTAACATCAAAAGTCTTAATTGATGCAAGCTTGATAATCCTTGTATTTGTAGGGACTTTCGGCATTCTCTCTCTAGCTGTCAAACTGAAAGCTTCCGAGGCACTCATCAACTCGGGAGCTAACTTGCATGACAAATCGTCCACCTTTGATGATGATGCTGAAAACATTGGATTCAAGAGGGAAAAAAACATTAAGACTGGTTCGATGAGAACTCTGGTACAATCGGCAGACTCCTGAATGACATACACAATGCCCACCGAGCAACTTTGGACAATCCCACTGGTTCGATCAAACTGCGTAGTACCTTGGAGAGGAGGCAAATGTCTTGTACCATAGCCTCGAGTGGGCCAAAGCCTTTTCAGTAAATTTTGGTAGACGGAGACTGTGTGGAAGCCTGTCGGTGGGAGGGAGGAACCGTTCCTATGTTTAGGTGGTAGACTTAATCCGTCACCCGCTTAAACACCACAATTTGGCCTTTGGGTGTATTTAGCAGGATATATTCTGTTGCAAGCATTCATTTCAGGTATCTGTTCTCAACGTGACTTCCGCCCAAATATCGGAGGCCTGTAAAAGTGTCATGTGAACTCTCTTTCTTCATCTTAGTAAGTCATAAAATACTAGATGGAGTATGGTAGTCTTGTGTGATTGCCTTCTGTTTGGATATTATGTTCAATCTGGCATTCATAAAGTAAATAACAATGGCATTTTAAGTGAGTTTGATCAACAATAATACTCTCACCTCTGTAAAGAATTAACTCTTGTCTAAACTCCACCACTACCACCAACACCACCACCAAAATACAAATCAGTATATGTGTAGAATTCCATACGATCACATGCCATGAATTTTTCCCTTTGACTTTTATTCAATTTTAATTTGATTTGATCTCAGAACTGTATTGTGAGCGCTTCAGAGTTTTAAACTTTTATTGTTTTGCGTTCTGTTGCCAATCAAACTTTATTTGGCGTATTTTATTGCCTTTCCACTCGTATATATATTTTGACAGATCGTAAATTAGGATTTTGCAGAGTGTTCATTTCTGCTATTCAGTGCAGAACATTATCTACGTGTCGATTTAGAGTATAAAATTAATTATAATTAAATTTTTGATATGAAAGTAATACAATATGCAACGTGTTGAATCATTAAAGTAATATATTTGGAGGTTCTGGTGTACGGGACTTTAGTGTACTGAGCTTCAATTCATTTGATTGATTTTATTAACCTTTATTTGGCAGTATCTGTGTGGGGGGATTGTCAGTTATACAGTATTCCGCTGTGTATAGTAGGTCATCTTTGTCTCTTCATGGAACATTTTCGCAGCTACATGTACCGGAAAATCCCAACTTATAGGAGGCACCACAACCAGAACCAGCACTACTGTAACTTAAGCAATAAAACACACAGCACTACTACTAAAATTGTGCCAATATTGGAACCTCTATGCAGTCACTTGATGGGCTAGAAATAGCAGACAAATCTTCATGAAATCCTCACACACCCTTCTGTATTAAAAGAATTTGAAGGACGGATTATATACACTACGTCTGAAAAAGTAAAGGCAAACAAGAAAACACCTATCGTCACGGCTAGAACGCTTTTGATCAGGTGTATGTCTTCTGGATAAAGGCTGACTGTGTGCTAAACAACAACAACAACAACACCAACAACAGTACTACCATCAACAACTCTATATTGGAGCCAACGAACGAGTCTCTACATGGTCGCTAAACCTGATAGAACTAGTAGCCATGTCTCCCTCAAATCAGACCCTGCTGTCTTAAAGAATTGGCATATTGGGTAATGTGATCCGAGATCTACTGAATCTGAAAAGAAAAGACAGGATCGTCAAAGCTGGAATGCCTTTTGATCATAGGTCTGCTTCGTCAGAGCTGACCTGCGGTTAAACATTATTAAGAACAGTAATACTACTATAGTTATCTCAACGAAGGCACCCTCTAGGCGGTAGCTTAACCTGCTAGAAATAGCGGCCAAACTTTCCCTCAAATCACACCTTACCTTCTTTCTGAATTAGGACACACTGGACAACGTAGTCCATGGTATATACAAATATGGAGTGGTCACGGTTGGAACGACTTTCATCTTAGGTCTGTCTACTTAATCTTGGACTGTCCTAGGCAGTGGATTGGCAGAATCGTTAGAGCGTCCGACAAGATACCTGAAGTATATAGTTACGGCCCTTTACGTTCCTAGTTCGAATCCTGCCCAACGCAACTTTGGCTTTAGTCCTTCCGGGGCCGATAAAATAAAGTACCTGTCAATTATTGGGAAGGATTCAAATATTCCTATAATACACCCTAGATCTAAATATAATTATAATACAAGAGAAAGACAACACCTGGGATCAAACACCAACAGTACCAACAACACCATCATACGATAATACAATCACAGAGAAGAATGAATAAAGAGAAATGAAATAAGCTTGGTGTCAGTGCTTGTGTTTATGTAAAAACCGGTGTCTTTTCAATAAGCGTAACCGGTGTTGTGTCAAAAAGTAAAACTTAACGACTCCAATACTATAGACCGATAAAACGATAAAATAAGTAAGAGACCGAAATATGTACTCGTGTCGATGTGATAATGTGATCGACTAAAACTTTCAAGGTGGTGGCCCTGCATGGAAGCAGTCCAATCACTGAAACCAGTAAAAATATATATATATATATATATTATGTGTGTGTGTGTGTGTATGTGTGTGTGTGTGTGTGAGTAGTGGGAATTGAATGGCTCAATATCTCATAGCAACCAGAGTTTTCATCCACGGCTGGGAATCGTCAGACTAGTCTTAGCCTCACTTTCTTAGAGGCAGTAATACGTGCTACATCCTAATTACTCTTATATATATATATATATATATATATATAACTTTGATAACTTTGATAGGTTTCGGCCAGTATTGGCCCAGGCCATGTC
>JAOPJM010483394.1:0-10931 GCA_027124095.1 Muusoctopus leioderma | reverse complement strand
ATGAGGAAGTTAGTTATTTTACTAAATCCCTCCAAAGGCAGTGTATTTCATTAGAAATATGGTAACAAAAGGGTTAATGTTGTGGAGGCATTGTATGAGTCTACTCAGCTGAAAATGAGCACCAGCAGTAGCTGGGGGTTAACCTTGTGACAGACTGGCATTCAGGGGGGGAGGTTTGTATTCTCAGTCATTTAAATGCCATAGAAACCAGGATAAGCTTTAGCCTAATGAGCCTATAGGCTTGAGACAGACTTATTTTTTTAACCTGTTTTTCTACCTTCTCTAAACAAGAGCTAACAAGGGAGGCCTTTGTGTGGTTGCTTGACCTGCAAGAAATAGCAGCCAAATCTCCTTCAAATCACACCCTACTATCTTCAAAAAAGAAAAGACACATTAGATAATGTAGTTCGGAGATACGCTATGCCTAGAAACAAAACAGAAGGGATGGTCACAGCTGGAATGCCACTGATCTTAAGTCTCCTCAATCAGGGCAGACATGGGGTTAAACAACAACAACAGTCTCTAAAACACAGCTAAAAGTAGAATGCAATAACTCGTACCTTCCGTGACAGAGCATGTGGTCTAAGGAACCTATCCAAATTCTGGAAGAGCCACCATTGTGGGGCATAGACATCTGAGCTAATTTTAGACAATTCAATCAGTCTCTTCAGTTCACGGTTGTATGCAGACTTCAGAACATTCCATTTCTTTTTCACCAAGTCCTCTGAAAAATAGAAGCACAAAGTCAACTTTAGAGACTTCCACGAGAACATGTCAGCTAAAAACAAAACTAAACAAAAACCTGAGATGCATTAGATGGGTGAAACAATAGAAATGATAGAACACAGCAGGAAACCGAACGTTTGTAATTGTTGCTTGGGGTTCAAATCAGAGGTTCAAATCTGAGGTTCAATGTTTGAAATGTTGGTTGTTTGAGATATTTGATATTTTACATTTGTAAAAGCTGTTTTTCTATATTCCAGCAGAAATCAACTCCTGTTTTTACTGTACAAGACTTTGGAGGAAAATTAACCAATTTTAATGTCAAGCAAATCCAAAAGATTCAGTTTTCAGTGCTACTAACAATGATTCCTTACACTGGTATAAGGCCACATATTTGTAAAGAAGAGGTATAGTTGATCAGTCAATTCCAGTATATGGGTTTTCTTTCCTTTTGCTCCTGGAAGAATGAAAATTAAAGTTGGTTCTGACAGGATTTGAACTTAGAATGTAGAGTGATGAAATAAAAAATACTGTATGGCATTTAATCCAGAGCTTTATATCATTCTGCTACATCACCTCAATAAAAATAATGTGTGAAATGCTTAACCATTTAGAGAAGAGGTCTAATCAGATTTAAATCAGTAAATGGACTATGGGTGCAGATATGGCTGTGTGGTTAAGAAGTTTGCTTCTTCATAACCATGTGGTTCCGGGTTTGATCCCACTGTGCAGTACCTTAGGTAGGGTCAGAGATATATATCCTACCTGTGCCTACCAGCCAACAAAGAAACCTTTACCTAGTTTGAGCCAACAAGAAAGCCTTTACATGGTCTGAGCCAACATGAAAACTTTTACATAGTTTGAGCCAACAAGAAAGCCTTTACATAGTTTGAGCCAACAAGAAAGCCTTTTCCTAGTTTGAGCCAAAAAGAAAGCCTTTACATAGTTTGAGCCAACAAGAAAGCCTTTTCCTAGTTTGAGCCAACAAGAAAGCCTTTACCTAGTTTGAGCCAACAAGAAAGCCTTTACATAGTTTGAGCCAACAAGAAAGCCTTTACATAGTTTGAGCCAACAAGAAAGCATTTACATAGTTTGAGCCAACAAAAATGCCTTTACATAGTTTGAGCCAACAAAAATACCCTTACATAGTTTGAGCCAACAAGAAAGCCTTTACATAGTTTGAGCCAACAAGAAAGCCTTTACCTAGTTTGAGCCAACAAGAAAACTTTTACATGGTTTCAGTCAAGAAGGAAGACTCTGCATGGTTTGAGCCAACATGAAAACCTCGACGTGGTTTGAGCCGATGTAGAAGCTTCAACATGGTTTGAGCCGATGTAGAAGCTTCTACATGGTTTGAGTCAACAAGGAAGCCTCTTTGTGGTTTGAGCCAACGAGAAAGCCTCTATATAGTTCGAGCTAATGGGGAACCCTCTACATGGTCGCTCGACATGCTAGAATTAGCAGCCAAATCGCCCTGCAATCAGACTATCATCTTAAACAAGGAAAGGATATGTTAGATAATGTAACCCCATATACTCCTAAAAAGACAGGATAATCATGGCCGAAATACCTTTGATCATAGGTCTCTTCAATCAGGGTTGATGTGGGGCTAAACAACAATAACAGCCAAGACATTTAACTCTCAAATGGTCTAGAACAGGTAGCTGGAAACTGGGACTACAGAGTAGGATCAACTCACTGCTGTAAGCAGCTCAGTAGAATTCCTGAGTGTTTTTTTATTAGCTTGACATGCTGAGTTCAATTTGACTACTGTAGGTATATACATATATATATATATATATATTATTATTATTATTATCATCATAATTAATTATTATTATTAATTAAATCTTGACACAATTCTGTACAAAGTACAATCAGTGTATGTATAGAACCTAAAATGCATAAGAATGCACCCAGTATACTCTGTAAAGTGGTTGGTGTTAGGAAGGGCATCCAGCTGTAGAAACCAACCCAAACGAAACATGTGAGGCATGGTCCCCCGACCAGTCTAGGAGAGTGGTGACTATTCACAATCGACGCGGGCCGAAATCACACGTCCAACCCATGCCAGCATGGAAAACGGACGTATGATGGTGTAACAAAAAAGTAATGCATAGTCTATTTATTTGTCTTTAAAAGGTGTGTTTTTAATTTTTTAAGAAAAAGCAAATAATCAGATAACACTCTTATATTGGTTGGTAAAGAATTCCAGAAATGTGGGGTGATATTCTCAAAAGCTCCACTATATATATATATATGTGTACCTCAATGAATTGGTAGAGTTGTTAGCACATTGGGCCGAATGCCTTGCAGTATTCGTTCTGGCTCACTGCACTCTGAGTTCAAATGCCGCTGAAGTCAACTTTGTCTTTCATCCTTCCGCATTCAATAAAATAAAGTACCAGTCAAGTACTGGGGTTGTTGGCCTTGTGCCTGTGTTAGAAACAATTATTGTAGAATATTTAAAGTAAAATAGTAGAATCCGAAGAAACTAGTGATGGTCTGTGCCAGCAAATAGCAAATAAATACAAAAAGTTCAAAGTAGAATAAGTTAGTTTTCCGCGAGGATAAACGCACCCAGTACACTCTGTATAGTGGTTGGTGATAGGAAGGGCATCCAGCCGTAGAAACCAAGCCAAATGAAACATACGAGCGAGACGTAGGCCGCTGACCCATCTAGGGGAGTTGTGACTCCAATGAGGAATCGACGGGGGCCGAAATCATCCGTCCAACCCATGGAAAACGGACGTAAAACGATGACGATGATGATGATTACTGTCCATGTTTCACTTCTGTACACACTGTTACTTTAGATGTGTATACTTGTATCTTCTATCTGACGGACCAGCTGCCTTCCTTGACTTCATATCCCTAATAGCTTTTGATACCATAATGCTGTCATGATACCACTATTCTTCTCATATAGCTAGTCTTAAATCATCTTCTTCCTACCCTAAGTAGTATGCTACTTTAAGCACTAATAATTAGGTCATATAATTAAAAGATTCTATTTCGTCTAGCAAACCCTCAGATCAGTTCAAGGATGCCAGTTCTCATCTGATGCAGTATTCAAAGTCAATGTAGTTGCAACAAGGATTTTTAATTGTTATTTCTCTCTTGCGTTCAACATCACTTAATATGTACATATTTTAAACATGTATGAGAGGCATAAATATACCAGTAATGGCCCTTTCACAGTATCTTTTGTGTATCACTGCAATGTCTACATAACGATTTCCTATCTATTCATCACAAGCATTCAGTTGATGCCTTTGAAATTGAAAAATTTCTTGCCTTACTTTTATTCCTTCTCAAATTCAGGCTTCACTTAGATACTCCTTATACCTTCGCAATGCATATAGTTGCAAAAGGCACATACATAAATGCCTTAACAGCTCTCATATTCCACCCATTCATACAAATCCTTTGAATTGTGTATCAGATTATTTTGAGACCATCAATACAAGGTAAAGTTGTTTGTTCATTGACAAGTATTTCTTTAGGAATTAACAAAAGAATAAAGTATCACACAAGATATTCTGGCAGCAACAACTTAACGTTTGGGTCCAGGAAGATTGCTCGTACCTCTAGATCTAAGCACTTCCAGAACACCGCCCGATCCCGATAGACTGCGAGATGAGTACACCTCGTAGTTGTCGAAAATGGGCGCGAGTATGTGCGCTCCAGAAATTCTTGTCTCGCTGATGGCTACCACATTCAAGGCCAGTGACCTGAGGTCGTTGAGCAAGTGATCTTGCTTCCAAGCTGACCCCAGGCCACAGACATTTATACAGCCGACCCTAAGAGTAGCCATTTGAAGTCAGAGAAAAGGAAAAGAAAGGTGGAGAGGTCACTCACCTTCGTCGTCAAGAAGGCTGGTTGGGCCAGTGTTTCCATTTGTTGAGGGGGATTTAGAGAAAGGGTTCCCCAGTGCATTGTTATTGGGCCAATTTCGAAAGGGCCCAATGTCCTCTGGGTATTTCTGTTTTAGCTGCATGTAGGTTCTTGAGTCTGTTTTTATGAGCAGTCTGTCTTGGGGAGTTTTCTTTGGCAGTTCAACAAAACCCTCCCTTTTGTGGGAGTGTTATGGTTATTCACAACCTTCTCCATCAAATCGCAGTTGCTCTTTCGAACAACTGTGAAATTGATGTAGCAAGGTTGATCCTGTGTATTTGCCTGTGTTTTGCTGTTGTTGTTCCTGTATTTGTTTTTGTTCCCGTTCTTTCTTATGTGTTTGTGATTTTCGTTTAAGTTTTTGTTATTGTTGTGATAGTGGTGGTGGTGTGGGTGTGTTGTTGGCTTGGGGAATGTCTACCACCCCTTTGAAAAAACCGCCTTTCATGTTGGGGCGGCTTTTTTCTTCCGTCTTTCTCTTCCCTCCAGCACAGACCTCTTTAAGTTGGTTTCTCACCTCGACTTCGTTGCTCGGTGAGATCCCTGATTCGGAGAAGTCTGTAGCAGCTGAGAGGAGAGCTGAGTCTGTATGTGCGTTGGTGTTTGTGTTTTGCTGTTGGGGGAGGGGAAAGCACTGCTGAGAGGTTTTCTTTTGGGGGGCGAGTTGGTTGTGGAGTCTGTTGTTTTGGAGATGCCTGTTGCTGTTGTTGCTACTGGTGTTGTTGCTGTTATAATTTATGTTGTGTGTTGTTGCTGCTTCTGTAGTAGTTGCTTCTGTTTTGCTGTTCTTGATATTGCTGTAGTTGCTGTTGCACATGTCATCTTCCTTGTGGTTGTGTTGGTTGTGGTGTTGGCAATAATGGTGAAGAGTGATGTGCTCGCTTCACCGTGGGACAGAAGGCTTTCAGATGGTTTGTTTTCCCACAGGGGCAAAACATTTCATCTTTCTGCCCTCAATCACAACTGGCATTTGCTTGTGCTCCCCTAAGTAGAAAAAGTCTGGGATGCAGGCAATCTCTTCTGGAGCTACCAATGCTTGGAACTTTATCAAAAGCTGTTCTATTTGGCTGGGTAGTGGATTTCATTTCCACTTATCTCTCTGTGCTGTTCTAAGATGACCATTATTCTGGCCTCATCCCTGTGTGGGGGCACATTCTTCCCTCTAATCGTCGTTAGGCACCTCCCCATGTACAAGGGCACTATAACGATTGCTGGGATGTACATGTGACTGTTGCCAACTTTCGAGCTTCGCGCTCGCTGTGACAAATGGCAGCCACCGTCCTGTGATCTTTGCCGTTATAAATGTGAATGACAGAGGGCCAGACACTCCGTTTCTGCCAGCAAAGGGTACTTCAATCTCCTTTCTTTTCGGCAGATGCATCTGTATGAAATTGTTCTCTTTTCAGAGTTTGTCACTTCTGATGAAAACGACATAACCCCTGGTCGTATAATGTCTTTTTTGTAAATATCAATCCTCTGTCGAAGATGTTCCAATACATGTGAAGTCCACTGGCTAGCTATCTTTGCAAATGATACTGTGCCTTTGTAGATGTTCACATTGTTGTTCACATTGTTGTTGTTCCCATTGTTGGTGTTATTGTTACTGTTGTTGCTACTTTTGTTCTTGTTGTTGTCGTCATCGTCTCTTTTACTGGTGTTGTTGCTCCTGCTGTTAAGCTTGTTAACGTTTTTGTTCTGACTATTGTTGTTGTTGTTACCACTGTTATTACTTTTGTTGCTGTTTGTATTGTTATTGTTGTATTTCATGTTGCTGCTGCTTTGGTGGTGGTTGTTGTTTTTGCCTTCATGTATCTCCTTCGATACAGAAGAAACAGAAACGCTACTGGTCTCTGCCTCTTGCAAACACAGAACACTGTTAGTGTTCTGTCTTCCTCTCTTCCACCTCTCTCATTTTCTTTGCCTCACTCTCTGTCACTCTCTCACTTCTCTCTTGAACATTATTATTGAGGGACTGGCATCCATTTAAAATTTTTATAAATTTTTAAGCCGAATCAACTTTTTTTCCAAAGCAAAATTATACAAATAGATCTCCCCGGCATGGGAGACCTCACATTTTAAAAGGGGACTTACCAGTCACCTGCTTGTCTCCTTCTCTCTTTGACCATATATAAATAAACAATAAAACTCTTACAAAACAGGGTGAAAAGCATCGAAAACTAGGTAAAATCTCCGGAGCTGACATGCAGTGTGGCTACCAGGTCAGCCGGCTATAACAATGACATAAATGAGATATTGAGGTCACTCTAAAACAATAATTGACAATAATGTAAACTGAACAACTAAATCAGAGTAGGTGTAGATAAAGAAAATCCTTAATCATTAATGTTAAAAATAAAAATTCTAAAAAGTATGGTTGAGAAAATATTTCCTTTTATTAGAGAGAGGTTAAATGTATGGAAGTGTTATTAGCTGTGAATTGATAAGTAAAAAAAAAACAAGATAACTGAAATAGTTTTAGAGTTTTTTGTATCAAAAAAAAAAGCCATTCACAATAGGGTGAGGGTGAGGGAAGAAGTTGAATAGTTTCTGACTTGGTTAATTCAATGAAGCATACAGAAAATCATTTGGCATATCTTGTACTTCATTCACTTCCCTCTTCTCTTAGCATATTGTATCTGGTACTTTTGCTTCTCTTATAAAAAGGTGAATAAAACTGAAGATTATAGATTTTTTTAACACATTGAAAATATATTATCAATAGCAGTTCTGGTTATAGTAGTGTTCCACCACATCTCTCACAATTTACATATAACATTTAAAAAATAAAATGAAAATCAATAAAACACTAGGATTATGAATATACAGTCAAATTCATTTCTCTAGTCTTTCTCTTCCCTACACCAGACAACACAAAGCTGTTCTTCTTCAACTCTTCAACTATTTACACAGATCAAAACTTCCGTTAAATACTTCCCGAGATGAAACACTTCACTTATATGTGCATCTAATCTCTTTTAACTTTGTGTTTTACCTAGTTCCATCTTCTCATTTTCATTTGTTACAAGGACTTTTTTTTATGTCACAGAGAACTTCAAATTATTGAAATAAAATGAAGGAAAACAGAAAAAAAGATATATGTAAATGCTGGAAGGAAAAAAAAGAGGAAAACAGGAGTAATAGTTTACAAGCTGATCCATTATTTGTTTATTTGTGATTTCTCAAAAATCTGGATATAAATATTGATTGTCTGAAGTGATTGTATTGTGAGCAAATCATTGCTGCTCTTTGTTATATAGATTGGAATATAAACAGAGAGGCAGATTATAGATCAGACCTACTTCATAGATGGGATTGTATTTTAAAATGATAACCATAGCTCAGTGAAAATGTTCCAAAGCACATCTCAAACATCATTACAGGCACAAGCTTGCTATATGGCAATGTATATACATGTGTAGGGAAATGGTAATAATTCTGTTCATTCTGGATATGGCAATTGTTGTTTGACTCCCAGGTTTTTGATAACAGAGCAAACCTATGACCATCTCATCATTTTGTCAGGCACAGTGTATCTAGGTCTACATTATCTAATGTGTCCTGAGAGAAAGAGAGATTTGACTTATTTCTAGCAGATTCACTGACAACAAATCTCCGTCCAACCCATGCTAACATGGAAAAACGGACGTAAAACGATGATGAGGATGATGCTGATAGAGGCTCCTTTGTTGACATGTGAATATGGCTATTGTTATTGCTTGGAGTAATTTTTTTTTTAAAGTGGGACAAAAATATTCTTAGTGTCTCAGAAAACTTCCACTGATTGAAATACGTGTTTGGCATCATGTCGTTCCAAATCTAGATTTCATTAAGTAGCACAAACAACCAAACTACTTCTTAAACACTATAACAGGTCTAAAAGAAAAACACACTATTCTCCTAGATGAATCAAGGGACCACACCGTACATTTCATTTGGCTTGGTTTCTACGGCTGGATGCCCTTCCTAACACCAACCACTTTACAGAGTGTACTGGGTGCATTTTATCATGGCGTTGTATGTGCAATTACTTTATACTATGGTCACCCAGACTACTTCCGGTTGTAAGTATGGAAACCCACACGAATGCACATTAATTAATAGTAACATTACACATACATAATTTAAATAGAAAATATTGTATAACAAAGATTGCTTCTTTCCCCAGGGTGAGAAAATTCTTTAGTTCCCAACAACTAACAACTCTTTGCAAACAGAAAAATCTACCTGACACAAGAGTCCAATCCACACGTGTAGAATGACACACACACACATATATATAGATTCACATACAGACAAGTACTCAGTAAACAACCTTTGACAGACTTCCTCTTCAATAACTTTATATCATTAATTCAATTTAATTCATTGTCATTTTGAGGTAGACGTCAGTTGGTTAAATACAACAACATCTAGTCTTCATCTCAACTGAATCAATGATTGTTATTACCTCCAACATTAAGTGTGCAGTGATGTCATTTCATCTGCTGACATTTTAGTTCACCTTTGACATGTGTTGTTTTGACCAATCAAGAATTTGACCAATCGGAAATTTTAACCAATCAAATTTTCGCCCAGCCAGAGATTTTTAACCAATCAGAAACTAGTAGTCTCTAGTTTTGGCTATAAAAAGCAAATAAAACATCTATTTTACTTTTTTCACTTGACACCAGACAAGTGTGTCTTTTTACTTGTGATTATTTTTATTCTGACAACAACCATGTATAAGCCGTTACCTTTCTATCCCATTTCCTTCTCTCTCTCTACCAGCCAGATATAAACCTGGTCTAACCTCAACAGATACTGATGGTCTTTTATCTGCCGGTACACAGGAGATATCTACCAGACAACAACGATACATGTTGGCTTGTTCCAGACTCTCTCTCTATCACCTTCTTTCACATTTCATCTGGTCTAAAATATTAGAGATGTTCATCATCATCATCGTTTTTACATCCGTTTTTCCATGCTAGCATGGGTTGAACGGAGATTTCTTGAGGCAGCATTTTACGGTCAGATGCCCTTCCTGTCACCCACCATACTGATTCAGTATGGGAATCACAACACCAAATCACTGAACAGCCGGGCATTTTGTTATTTGGAGATGTAAACAAATGTCACTGGTTGATTTCACTGATAAACGGCATCAAGCGATGACATGCAAATACGAATGCATGCATGCACGCACATACATACATACATACATACATACATACACACATACATATATATATATATATATATATATATATATATACAACAGGCTTCTCTATACAGTTTCTGTCAACCAATTTCACTCACAAGGCATTGATTGGCCCGAGGCTATAGTAGAAGATACTTGCCCAAGGTGCCACGCAGTGGGACTGAACCCAAAACCACATGGTTACAAAGCAAACTTCTTAACAACACAGCCATGCCTGTGCCTGATGTGTTAAGTTGAATAAGATTCCAGGTTGTGGCATCACACTTTCTACCACTGTACAAGCATGTATGTTAATAACTCTAATTAATTTACATCACACTACTATCACATATGACTCACTCTGCAAACATCAACATATTTCTATCAACATTTATTACCAAGTGATTCTGTAAACATGAATACATTTGTATTCATATTTCTATGAACATTCACTGCAACACCTTGTGAAAACTTTGCTGTTATTTGATGCTGTAAACTGAATCCTGTTGCTTTTAGCTGCGTATTTCTATAACCTGTTGTATGAACATGTGCTCTGTCATAACATTGGTTCTTTGTTCCGTCTTGATCAGTAGTGATCAACACTGCCTAGGGAGGTACATAGAAAATTGAAGTATATTGATATATGAGATGTTCTTGTTATTGATTTACCTACATTGGTGACCTGAACATTTCAACAAACAGCCATATTTCTGATCAAACAGTACAGAACAGCATGTGTTTACACTCCCTGCATTTTTCCTACACTAACAGCCTCAATCTTCCTTTAAACATCTTTGTTCAACTATGGTACCAACTATGAAAGTTTCTCGCTGTGCTCTAGTTCACAGCTATCACTACAATACAACCATTATCAGTTGTGTGGAATGGTGACAATATCAATGACAACAGAGCAGTACCACCATTTCTCACATGGGACACGACATCACAAGAGAGCAAAAAAATACAAGAAATGTGGAATCAGGATTTCTCTGCAGAATTTGAAAAGAAAAGAAAAAGAAAAAGAAACGGTAAAAGAAATACCAAAATGAGTGGAATTACGGATGAAATTCCTGATTTATGTTAACAGACAATGTTTTGGACAATTTCTTGTATTTTTGTTTTTTTATTATAT